>JAWWEW010000051.1:4486731-4555349 GCA_035583185.1 Anabacerthia variegaticeps | reverse complement strand
CTTTCCTTTCCTTTCCTTTCCTTTCCTTTCCTTTCCTTTCCTTTCCTTTCCTTTCCTTTCCTTTCCTTTCCTTTCCTGTCCTTTCCTTTCCTTTCCTGTCCTTTCCTTTCCTTTCCTTTCCTTTCCTTTCCTTTCCTTTCCTTTCCTCCACCCGTCCCCCTGCCCCCCAACTTTGAGCGATTTCTGAAGGACTTGGTTGAGATTTTTTTCTTTATTCTTGTTTTGTCCAGGTCATTCCATTACAAAGTGACTTGGAAATTCACCATTCTTGAGCAATCATCATTCAGCCAGTAAAATGCTATTCCTCAGAAGTGTCTCCAGTATGTTTTCAGGTGATAGTGGCCATACAGAGCCACCACTTTTAGGCTGGAAGCACATTTAAATCTGTCATGATTACCCTGGCATTTAAATTCATGGGGCGCTGGCCAACACTGAGGAAATTTGCACCTCCAAGTTTGGTTGATTTCTTTGGGTTTAGAGTCAAAGCCCACAAAGCCCATTAAGAGAAAAAAGAAGAAAAAAAAAAAGAAATGAAGGAGCCTTTCAGTCTGTGAAGCAGACCTTGAGCATTCTCAGTGGGTTGTGTGGGATGAGTTGCTGGGAGGGAAGAAGAGCATGGCCCTATCCAGGACAGCAGGTTGCACAAGAGCTGAGATCCAAAAGAACCAGACCAGCAAAATCCTGGATTTCCAAGGAGGAATTTTGCTGATCTCATTGTACTGGTCAAATTTCAGAGCTGGTTAAAGACAAAAGGTCAGTTTTAGGAACCTCCTTACAAACAAGTTGTTTAGTTCAATATAGCAAAAGCTTCAAGAAACAAGGTCACATCTCAGCTTCTCCCTAAAAACTGGTTCTTCCCAAGCCCCTAGAGAAAGTCAGCCTTGGGGTTTTTGATTACAGGTTTCATTGCAAGGCAGTGATGTAATGATGTACGTGATAAAGCGAGGGAACTGAGTGGTGAAAGTTTGCTGGATTAACCCAGGACTGGGTACGTCAAATACATCCAGCCTTGGTTTCACATCGAGTCTTTGAGGTCAGAATATCCTGCTGCTGGCTGGTCTGACGCCTGCTTTGCCAGGGCAGGAGGAACTGCTGCAATAGCATCGTAAAAGAATCATTTCAAAAAGGAAAACCGAGTTAACCTATGAGTGTTTCAGCTAGTGCAGAGTAATGAGTTGCTATCTTCATTAACAGAAAGAATGCCAAAGAGGCTAGATGAGTCAGAACAGGCAGAGACACAATCCTCTAATGAGTTGAACAGGAGCTGGTTTGTAATGTGAGGTTATTGATAATCCCAGGGTTTATATAACAGCATGATTCTAGGTCGGGGAGCAAAAAACACACCCTCCTGTGTACACACACTGGCTCATGCACTGTAAGGGGACACACTCTTCTGAACAGATGGCTCCAGCCCGGGGTAAGCACATGCACTCAGGAAAGATGACTGTTCTTTCAGTAGGGTAAGTCCTCCTGCCTGATTTTGCACCTCATTGTACAGGGCAGATGTTGATTTCTTTCAGTGAACAGTTTTGCAAAGGATCACCTGGGCTACCGTGACACGGGATCAGTTTAATTCACCCCCAGGAACTCTATAGCTAGAGAGTTTGGTTTTAGAAATTTTGAAAAGACCTTTTCTGCAGCTTGAGAAATATTTTGGTGACTTTTGCATGTAGTGAGGAGTTTGACACCCAGTTTGGCATCAAGAAGCTGGACCTGGAAGTGGGGGAACCACACGGGGTGAAATAATCATCTCCCCTCAACTTTTATTTTTGCTCAGTCTTACTGCTGGTGGGTTTGTATTGTTCGGGAAGATGGTTTGCCTTCCCAGAGAGGTAATAGTAATGTAAAGAATGGTTCTAGCATCACAAAAAAGCTTTTTAATAATAAAGCTAATTTCCCTTTTTCCTTAATAACCAGTTTAGTAACAGTATAACACCCCTGAAGGTAATTATTTGACTTAGCGGTGCCAGCATGACAGTGCAAAGGTGATGCTGGTTGTGAGCCTGGATCCTTCCCACTTTTGCTGTCCCAATGCCATCATTTTGCAGGAAGCACTTTCTAGAAGCTCTCATGTCTGGCAGATTTTTGTCCCTGCCCCTGGCACACCTGCCAGCACTGTCTGACCCGCTGTTTATGGTTCTATAAAAGTCAATTTATGATATTAGAGAAAATTGGAAGCGTTCTAATTCTGAGTTCACCAGCAACTGTGGCTTAAACAGCCTACCTTAAATTCCTTCCCACAGCATTCCCTGAGAATCTTTAAATTCCCAGGCTTAATTTTCTTGTGGTCTTCATATGGACAAGCCTATTATTGAATAAAATAAAGGAAACTAAAAGATTATCCAGAAAAATGTAAAGAGTGACAACTCCTGAGTGGTACTTTTAACCATATCTGGGGGAAGTTGAAGGCATCTTCAGCCTCTAAATTGTCAGGTTTATTTTTTTTGTGTGTTTGTTTGTTTGTTTTTAATGTGCACTTATTCAGGGTGAGGGTTTTTTTCCTAGATAACAAAAACACCTGCAGATAAAGAGGAAGATGATAACAGATTTCCAAATCTCAGACCTGTTGCTTTCTTCTTACAGGCAGCATTTGGTGACAGCCAGAAAAGCAGCAACTGCAGGTGAAAACTTCCTGTATTTCCATGGAGTTGCTGCTCAGAAAGCCTGGTAGGAGCTTTCTAGAAGTGGACATTTATGTCGCTATCATCCACATTTTAAAAAAGCCACAGCTGAAAAGCAGACGCGAGGAACTTCAAAGGCTACAACTCCACTCTGGCTTCTGTCATTACCAGGGGACACAAAGTGGAAGGGAGGAATACAAACCTGTAACAGCTCCGGGAGGGGTTTTGAGGGGGTGGGCGGTGGTGTCTGCAGGTGTTGAGGCGCTCGGAGAAGCAGCACAAGTGTTGGCACGCACAGGTGGCAGGAGCTGGTGCCAAGTGCAGCCTGCACGGGCAGAGCCAGGGAGGATCTGTGCAGCACCCCCAGCGCACAGGAGGGCTCTGGTTCCTCGCTGTGCTTTGGCAATGCCCTCCCTCAAGTTTGGAGTGCTGTTCGGTTGCTTTGTCAAAAGTCAGGTTCCGTGCAGGTGTGAAAAAACCAGGATAGGGTGTTGCGACAGGAGCATTGTGCCTCTTTCCCTCGTGCTCCTCATCAGTGGTGGTGGTGCTCTGAAGTGGTTCCTAGAAAGCACGGGACTGAGCCAAAAATACAGCTGAGCTGGTGTCCCGTTGCATTGGCAAGCACAGCGACTGCATGTCATCGAATTCCCAGCATTCACAGCACTGAAAATAGCAGGAATTTTCCCTTCTTGCACAAAATGATATATTCCTCCCTCAGCTACAGAACAGAAACAATGGGTAAAGAAGATCAGGTTTGCCAAGAGCAGTGCATCCCTTTCATTTCAGTGTTCTCCCTGACACGTAAAAAATGCATCATAATTACAGAAAGGAACTAGCAAGTGCTTCGCAGTTTGGAAATAAAGTCAAAATATTTCTGACACAACATTTTTCCACCGGAAAGAACCCAACCTGTGTTTTGCTGAAAACAGAAATGAATCAATGGCAGTTATTTTAGGCAGATTGCTCAAGTTAAAGCAGTAAGAAAAATGCCAGGAGAGGGCTATATCAAAATCCAGAGGTCAGGAGTTCTTCTGATCTCCTTCCAGTAATTTAAACAGACTATCCACATTTATTTCTAAGTGCCATGAAGAGTTTTGGAATGACGAGGGTTGGAAACACAGGTTTTTGAACAGAGGGAAAAAAGTTACACGTGGAGAAGGTGCTGTGTAAAGCCCCAAAGGCGCTTTCCATGGAGTCCTGCAAGCCTGGAGACAGCCCTGTTGCCCCAATTTGAATTTTCCTATTACCTCTGCTGCATGAATGTACCACTCACGTGTTCGCTGTGCCTCATTTAGTTGCACAAAAGTGAGTGGGTGAAATAGTTTAGATGAAAGAGAGTGTGTGGCAAGAGATCAAGAAAATAATTACTGCTGTGATCCACTGTCGGAGCTAAAAAATCTCAATTAAGGCAGAGGATGAGCAGGAAAAGCTGTTGGAAGGGAAGGAAAGAGATGTATATGTATGTGTACACACACATACACACACACACATAAACACTCCTGCTCCTTCTTGTGTTTTCAAGGAATACTCTTGGAATAAGTCCAACGAGTCCTTTGGTTACAATCCCCTCCCCACCCTAGAGTTAGTTTGGTTTCTCAGAAACTTTGCTAATTGGCTTAGATCTCGTTTGGCACAAAGGTTTTACTGCATCTTCTGGGATGATCTTTTTCGTGTCAACAGGGATTAGAACAAGTTGACCTAATACAAACCTGTGGAGACTTCACAATGAAGAGTGCCCCCTCTTTTTCAAGCATCATACTTGAACAGCAAGAAACTTTTCTCATTGAGGGTGACACATGGAGCTGTGTGGCTGAGGACTAAAGTCCCCTTCCTGACATGGTTTCCTGCCTCTTTCCTGGGGCAGCTGGTGACCACGACCCTTCCTAAGACAGAACAGGCTGTTGGGGCAATATCTGATGACAGCTGATTTATCTCGTAAGTGCTAATGCTACATGGTGTGATGGGGAGATGGGGTGACCAGGGCACTTCTGTCAGGTGGGGGGTTTGGAAGGGATGGAAAGCTACAGCCAGTAAGTTTCACGTTCCATCTTAGTAAAAACTGAGGCTGATGTGCTGTAAGTGAGGCTGTGAATGTGTGCACTGTGGGGGTCTTGCTTGCCGTTAGTGAACCCTGCATGGATGGTGTGAACAGGGTATGGACCTGCTCCACTCAGACTCCATGAGCTGTATTTACACTGCTGGTTTAACTGTTAAGGCAGTGGCACATAAATCTGTCACCTGAGCAGGTTTGCTTAGCCTTCCTGGCTGAGAATAGCCATTCATTTCGCAGCAGAGATCACATGTGCCCTTAAACTGTGCTTCTGAAACACTGACACATTGCAGATGTGTGTGTGTATAAACCGGGGAATTACATCTCTTCCCCTCTGCTTCTGCTTGGCGAACACCCATTTCACTTGTTGTGCAGTGACACCTCCTGTGCGTTCTCAGTGACATGAGCACCCAACAACTTGGTAGTGCCAGATGTCAGGCACAAAGAGGGGCAGTGACTGGGAGCACAAGGAGCTGGCTGGGACCACAGTTTCCACTGGACAGGAGTGGCAGCACTTGTGTTCACACCCACCTCTTGCCAAGTCAATGACCGTGTGCAAAGTGAATATTCTTGAAGGCAGAAAATGTGGGGCAGTTTGTGTGCCCCTCCCCATCACTTGCCCACACAGAATGCATCCAGAGGATTTTTCATGCAAATAAATACCTGCAAATTTTCCCCCTGAGGAGGGAATCCAACCTTTCTGGGTATTGAAAGTGTGCTTTGATGTTCCAGGGCGATGTGGTCATCAACACCTGCTGGCGTGTGCAAGCTGTGAGTGCCAAGCCTGCTGCTAAAGAGCCTCAAGGAAGCATGCTGATGAAAACTAACTAAATAAATATATAAATAAACCCCAAGCTGCAATTAAATCTGCATTGTGAGTTTCTCTCGTTTTTGAGTATAAAAGCTCTCTGAACTCAAAACTCTAGGAGACAAATCTTAATTCCAATTTTCAAAAGTCTGTGAGAATGTAAATGCGTCCTAGCACTGGTGTCAGCATGAAAACAGCTTGAAGACTGCACCAATGCACACTTAAATGCATCTATGTGAAAAACACAGGTTTAGGGTGATTGTGGAGAACTGGTAACTGGAAAAATGGGACATTACAAAAGCTGTAACTTGTGTTCTTCCTAGTTCTCACTGGAGGAAATCTGTCTTAATCCCTGCCTAGCGTGTCTTGCATTCATTACTTCTGTGCCATTAAAGGCTTCACTTCAAGGCCACAGAAGCCTTGGCAGAAAATGTCAAAGACACAAAAGAAAACATGGTGTTGCAAGCTCCCTAAGTAGGTTCAGTGAGGGTTTTTTTCTCCTGAGAAACTCCTGCCTATACAAGGATGTTGCATCTGGTGAGGCTGTTTTGATATACATGTGGGTGGTTCAAGGTGTGGAACGATGTCACTGTTCTAGTTAGAACATGCTGATCACAATGTCATATCAAAGAAAACCGCTTGCAAAATGACTGTCAGATGAACTCTGTGCAAGGGAACATAATGGTTTGTATGTATATGTATCATTTGAATATCCCTGTTGCAGCCTGCATTCCTGTACCTGTCTGCTAAAAGCGAGGGAGGGGACCCTCACATGAAGACACAGTCTCATTCCAGGACAGCCCTGGAGGGAAAAGGTGTCTTTTAGCCTCTACACTGACGTACAGCTATCCCTGAGACTGCCAAGGAGGATCCCCAGTGCTCACTGTGTTTGTGCTGGATTCAGTGCGACACAGCTGGTCTCAGGAGCACAGCCAGGTAGGAACGGCTCCTGCAAGGCAAGCTCCAGTCCGTAGTGGTAGATTTTATTAATAATATCAAAAGAAATAGGATGCCTCTAATTTTTACCACAGAGGGTGGTCACCTGGACAGGACCTCCTCCAGTTTCCCAGTCCTGTGTGCTGCTGGCAGGAGGGGTGGTGTGGGATAACCTCCCTGGGCAGTAAATGTGAGCGGAAATGTTTGCCTGCATAACTTGCCATGTGCCATAAATCTCCGCACGGTCTGTGAAGGAAACACATGGCATGAGATCTCTGATGTTTCCCTCTTGTCTGCCTGTGCTGGAGAGGAGCCCAGGCGTTGTTTTAAGCTCACAGATGCCCTGTGTGGCTGCAAAGGCTGTGCCCATGCTGCAGCTGGAGGAGGGCAGCGTTGCTCGGCCAACAGCAGCCAGCCCTGGGGGTCTGGTGTGAGCAGACAGGGCTTTGTGCCACCCCGGGAACCCTCAGCACGCCATCCTGGCATTGCACAGCTCACTCACACAGGTCATCACAAGTGCCAGGACAGTTCTTCTGCCTTTTGGTGCCCCTCCTAGAGCACTGGCTGTTGCCTTTTCTGCTCCATGGGCTCCCCGAGGTGTTTTTCAAAGGAGCTCCTGAATGTCAATAGCTTTCCTTGGTTGCTTTCAGAGGTATTTCAGGACTAGGCCAGGGATCCAGACGGGATTACAAATCCCACATGGCTTTAGAGATACGGTATAAAGTCTCTTCCTTAATTTCCCATGAAGCTAGTCTGTCTGACTCTGGATGAGGATATGGTGCTGTTCACTTCTATTCCAAAAATAGCCATGCAATATTACAAGGGGAGAGGCAACAATTATTAAACAATCACATCATTCCGATTGTCTTAATAAGTCTAAACCTGTGCAACGCTGTCCAAATTTATTTAGCATTCACATCCATGGGAATCAGAAATTGCACCTCTCAGCACTTTGCAGGTTCAGGACCTTCTAACATCAGAACAACAGACTATATGACTTTCTGCCTCTAAACTTTCCAAAAGCAGATGTTCTGAGCCACATATTTCCAATTACTAAAGAGGGTCAAAAATCTAAGTCTGGGATCTGAGTCACGGAGTTCAAAGTAGGTCCAGGACTGAAATTTCTCTAACACTTAGGAGCATTTTGGTTCAATCTCATCAGCCTGAAATTCCATTACTTTACTCTCATGTGCAAATAATCACTGCAATAGTTTCAGTCACTCCTAACACAGATATTACTCGAATAAAATGGTTCATTTGTTTTAAAGACCTAAATCAACACTCAATCCATATATTTTAAAAACAAAGAAAAAAATTAAAGGAAACGTTACATGGCATGAAATCTGGCTCGGGGAGGTCTCTGCTGCGGTGGTTTTTGAAGTCACCAGAACCCTTTGGCTGAGTTATCCCTGTATAAATCATTCGGGCACCTCTCCCTCCCCTCTCCCCCCTCACCTGTGCAGACAGCCCTGCCTGCTGCAGCAGGTGACAGAGCCAGCCCATGCACCCAAATGCCCACAGCACGGCTGGCAGGGCACTTCCACCAGGGTGAGAAAACCACAGAAATATAAACGGTGCTTTAAATCCCCCAATCCCTAAATCATATGTTTCCATCATGTGAATATATACAACAATCGGCTTCAGGGCGTGCATGTTGGGGGGGGGGAGTGGTCAGTGTGAAATCAGAAGTCTGGGAGCACTTTTAATGAAGGTTCATCCGAGGTAAAGCAGTAAGCTAAGGGCCACATGTTGCTTTTATTGCAATTTTCCCCGTTGCTTGTCATTCAGAGCCAACAGTTCCCTCGGAGCCCTTTGTGCCTACACACAGGCTCGGGCTGCACAGGCACACACCAGGCAGGAGAGGCTTCCCTGCTGAATGCCTTTAATATTCTGTCTGTGCTGGCATGCTCTTGTCTTGCTTCATAAAACCTGTTGAAAGCCAGTCAATTCATTAATCTTTTGCCAAAAGACGTTAAATGCCAAATGGGGAAAGACGATAATGACTTGACAGTTCATAAGAAAGGGCCTGATCCTGCAAGGTGCTGGGAGAAGGAGCCAGCAGGAAGAGGAGGGGGCTTGGCAGGCTGCAGGATGGATCCCTTGCACATTTGCAGCCCTCTCTTCACCCTGCTTTGGTGCACAGCTTCCAAAGGGGAGCCAGGAAGCCGGGAAGGTGTGAGTGTGTGATGAAGCCACAACCATGATGTCCTGTGAGGAGGTCTCTGCGGGCTGACTGGTCTGACAAGTCCCCTCGACAGTCTGTATTTGGGGGATAGCAGGGATGATGCTTCAAACACACAGTGGACGTCTTGGTCCACTGCCAGCATGAAGCCAGCTCTTCTCTGCTCCCGTGGCTCACTGACAGACAGAGTCCTAGCAGTGGAAACTGCAAACCATCTGCAATGAGTAATCACCTTCACTGCCTGGTCCAGCTTTAATCTGCCTGATCCAGGGCTGCAGGCAGTGGCAGAGCAGTGCAGCTCTTCCTCTGCACCCCTGGCACCCCTTCAACACGTCTTCTCTGCTCCGTGTCCAAGAGTCTGTGGGTGCACTGGGAGGGGAGCAGGATGCAGTACTTCCAGCCCCAGGCAATCAGGTGGCCTGAGTCAGGCTGCAAAAAGGCAATGAGTTTCACTGAAAGCATGTACTTTTAGAGAAGAGTAGTAATTGTCAAAGGTTTTTGATTTAAATTTTAGGTCCTGAGATTTTAGAGCTCTGAATTTTGCACCTTTTTCGGTGTCATGCTGGAGGTTGTAAATGTTTAAAGAAACAAGGAGGAAAAGAGTTCTTCACAGGGTTTCATGACTCGAGGAGCTGGAGCTTTACTAATGAAACGGCAATTATCACTGGACTTGCATTAATCTAATCTGAGTGGGTATTGCTGAGGTCAACCACAGTTTCCAAAAGGTCCCACAGGTTCCAGGGCAGTTAGCAATGCTGAAGTGATGCACTGAAAATCAAGCACACTCGTCCTCCTTGGTGTGCAGGAGAAGTGGATCAATAGTGAATTAGAGGTGGATAAACTGCATTTAACTATATTTAACAATACCACTGATGGCACTTAAAATTACTAGGTATCAATTATCCCTCAGTTTCACAGCGGCTCACCTCCCTCTGGTATCTGCAGCATTTGACTGCTCTAGCCAGAATCCGCAGCAGAGCTGACAGGATTCTATCCCTCAGCTGACGAAATCACAGTCTAGTTTTGCAGAAACTTTTTTCCTGAGTCATTCATCAGTTTTTAATCACCCAAAATGTAGTTAAGATGGTGTGTACCATTCTTTCTGACTTAAAGTGCCCTTCTCAACTTAGTGATCGGACATCCTCTTTAGTTTGAAGGCGGAAGAAAAAGCTTCATAGCAAAACTGGCTTGGTGCTTCTGTTACCCTGTATTGCTGACAGGCTTTGTAAGGAAAATGCAGTTTTCTGCAGAGGGGTCTATGAACAGAAATCCTTCACACTTCTGCAAGATGATTCCCTTGAACATACGTGATATACAAGGAACCACATGGCCTGTATTTCTCATTATGTTAAGATTGCCAGTGACTTCACTGCAAACAAGATTGCTCTTCACTGTTTCTTTTTGCATATGCCTCCACACTGATAGAATGTTTTTAATTGGATGCCCTTTCTCTCCTCACTGAAGGCAGTCTCGTGTAACCAGCAAACACCACTGCTCTCTGCATTCCTCAGGCAGAGGTTATCTCAGACTGGGTGTTACAATCTCATCACTGCTCATGGCTTTCCATAAAGCAGATCAGTTCTGACAGTAGGGAGGATAACCCAAATTTCAAAAAGTGCCAGGATGCTAATGGGACTACTGTCCACGGTCTCCACCACTTCTCACCATGGGCATGTTGGGTGGAAGAGGAGTAGGAGATGAAGCTCGTGGCATGTCCTGACTCTCCACAGCTCTCTTGTAGCACGTGAAAGGCCGAGAGGGTGCCTGGAGCAGCCTGTCCTCATTACCCTCTAATCCATCCAAACCCTAATGAAATACAACCAATAGTGGACAGGAGCAGCCACATCTGGGCTGTGTGCAACGTGCCAGCAGCAATGTCACTGGCTCTGCAGTAGCTGCTCTGGGCAGGTGAAAAAGTGGGATTACGGTGCAGCCCAGCCCAATCTCCCCTTCCTGAACAAGCTAAATCACACTGGATAGGTGGCTGAAAGCCCCTCAGGCAGGACTGGGTGCAGGACTGGAGTTGGAGTGTGCTTATCACTTCTGGAAGGGTTCTGATCATCAGTCCTTCAGCACACGATCCTTGCAAGTCTTTTCAAAGGCTATGGAAAAGCAAAAGGAGAGCAACTTGAACACCGTGGTGAAGGATGGGGAGAAGATGGAGGTACACCTTCTTCTGGCCCTGCCTGCTCCTGTTGTAGAAGCAGACAGAGGTCCAGTGCTCAGGTGTCTCAAGATCATGATTCTTCTCAGAAATGACTTGACTTAAAGAGACAGGAGATAGGGACTGAGGGAGCATCCACATCATTCAGAGACAGCCCATCTCTTTGACTTCTACAAGAAGAGCCCATTTCTCCCTCAGAGGATGCTCTGCTGGCCCAGATCTGTTTCACTGTTTCCTCTTGCAGGAAAGGTTTTCCTGCCTTTTGTCAATGCCCAGGAGCAGGAGAGAGGCTTTGAAGCAGGAGGCAGGCAGTGCTGCTGAAGTCCAGCGCTAAGAAAGGCAGAAATAATGTCAGGTTGTGGAGGAGAGAACAGGTTTTTTTGCTGTTCTTTTGATCTTGCACCCAAACTGTGCCATCCCCAGTGTGCACCAGGCCATGGGTACCAAGGCTTTGGGGAAGCCAGTGACCTCTCTCTCCCCTCATCAAGCGTGTTCTTTTGGTCAAATGCATGAAGGCAACAAAGCCGAAGGATTTCCCTGCCCAGGTCAGCACCGAGGCGCCGCCGGTGTCTTTTGCTCTGCATTATTTGGGAACACCTCTCTGGCTGGCAATTGTGGCATGGAGAGGGCGGCTGTGGGGGGATGCACTGGGCTGCTGCCAGGAGGGATGTAACACCACGGAGCAGCCTGGGTTTCCTGGATACACCCTGTCTTGCAGCTATCTGCAGCTCCCGAGCTTTGGATCAGCCTCTCCCGGAGTGCTGCGAGCGAGGAGCCTCAGCCCGGCCTCTTTCTGGCAGACTTGTTTATCTGGGTGTTACATTGCTTGAGGCCAAGGCTTAGTTTCTGTTGTACTTGTGCCAGGGTACACAACCCTGGCAGCTTTCGGCACATGGGAGGAGCGTCATTTTATCCCAAGTCTCCCTCAGGAATTGATAACTGTTTAACAGAACATCAGGGAGAAAGGATGGAGAGATTGGAGGGGTCCCAGAACAGGGGGGAGGAACATACTCTGGGAGCAGAAAGAAAAGGCTGGACTTAGAGTATATGAATAATAAACTGAGGTGCTTTAAATTTTTATTTTTATGATTCGATGGTGGTGGTGGTGGTTAGCTCCAAACTAGGATTAATGAATCCCCTGTAGCTATTCTGCTTTGACTAGACCTGGCAGAGATAATATTAGAGAGAAAGGGAGTGGGGCGATGGAGGAAGAAAAAGCACCACTTATCAGCATGCTTATACACATAGGAGCTAAAAGGTGTAACCTGATGAGACATCTTTCATTTCAAGCAATGCAAACCCTGCACAATCCCTCTGGGTCTCTTATAGAGAGGCTCTTTGGAGCCTCCCAAAAGTACACTGAGCTATGGAAAGTATCAGGAGCTAATTATGCAGCAGGCTGAAGGAGCCAAGGCACCCGGCTGACACCAAGAATCAGTTCTGTACCCAAAGCAGCTCTGGAAGCTTCGCACAGGGAGATGCAAACCCCCAGGTTTCCCTCTTGCCATGAGGTGTGCCTGCACACCAGCACTGGGATGCAGATGCTCCTTAGTTTGGGCAGCCTCAGAAGGATGTGGGTCTCAGGACACTTTTGAGGGTTCCTCAGTGCAGCAGAGACACACCAACTGTGCAAATGGCAGATCAGCTGTGACAGGATCACTTGCAAAACTTGATGTGGAAAATTATGGCCTGTCTGATAAAGAACCCCCTGCACTGAAATCAGCCTACCCTGCCTTGGCTGTTTGGGACCCAGGCATTTTGCCACTTTTGGTTGTATCATGCAATTTTCAAAGGTAACCAAAGCAACAAAGCACAGAGTGAAAACAAGGAGAGTAATATTTTTAATGTTCAGTGCTGCTGATGGCAGTGAAACGTGGAAGAAATTCAGGGAAACCTACAGACGTCTCTGCACCCGGTTCACATCTGTTCACAATTCACTGCTACCTGCCAAACAATTAAAAACAACAACCTGTTTTATTAGCTGTCACATCCCATAAAATATTTCAGGGCCCTTCATCAGCAGCTGACACCCTGTCAATAATAGCTCTCTGGCTTAAAAAAAAATTGTTCACAATGTTATTTCAAAGTCTGGCTCTCAGAGGTTTATCTCCAGTGCCCATCACAGGAGTATTCAAGCACTAAATGCAAGGTTAACAACTTCACAATTAAGGATGTGAAAGATATATAGACACTGATTTCATCCCACCCTGAGTTTGAGAAATGCAGGTCTTGGAGGCTGAATTGTTCCATGGCTGATCCTCCAAGGAGAGGTGCATAGGCTGAGCTCTGGGTGGGCAAGTGGCTGGCCTTGAGTCCAATGTGAGATGGTCAGAGGGAAGCTCCAAGAGGCACATCTCCCTGCTGAGAACTGGGAAAACTGGGGGTTCGATGGAATGCTTTTCCTTAATTTTCACAGACTAGAAAAAGAGTAGATGGAAAGATCTTATGTCATTGCACAAAAGCCAGTGGTCAGAGGCACGGATCCATAAATGTGTTTAGGAGCACAACACTAACAAAAGTGAGTGGACGCAGACACAGTGCGTGTCTCTGTGGATCTCTGTCACTTGGTACAGCTAAAAGATCATTCCTGCATAATGAGACCCAGCTCTGCACAACCCTCTAACTGTTTGCGGATTTAACCACTCATTTTATGAAGCTTTCATGGGGAAAAGACGCCCTGGATACTCAGATACTGCCACTGCCCTTGCTTGTGGCATCATGCTCATGAACTCACTGGACTCTGCTTTGTCCTTGTTTGGCCTTGGCAGTCCCTATTCTACCACCAGCAGCCCCATCCAGTAACTGCAAAATGTTTAAGGCATCCAATCTAAAACAGATTGATCCCTTCAGCACACTCCTAAATCTGCCAAGACTGCCAAATTCTGCCTTTTTTACCTCCCACAGGAACAGGAGACTTCCCACAAAGTTTCCTTTCTAAAATGTGCTTTTCAGAGTTTTAAAAAACTGCAGTCGCCTACATTTGAGAATACGATGCCCAAGGCTGAAATAAAAGTAGTCAATATTGAAATAAGCATTTTGAAAACATAAAGACCTACCAGATCTGCTTTTTAGAACTGAAGACATGAGCTACCATGTCCTGAAAATAATTTTGTACTTTTTCATATAAAAGAAAGAAGTTGCACTCCTCTTTTTTTAAAATGCAAAGCCAAATGCAATCTGAAAACAAATACCTTACATGTTCTGCCTGCTACACAGCCAGAGTGCCAAGACCTATCCCATGAAGTTCACAGCTTAAAGAGACCAAAGAGAGATGAAAGATCATGTCCAAGGTCAATCACAATCGGTGGCCCAATCTGTACCTGGAGCCCAGGCCCTTTGATTCAGAACTGCTGGTCCATTCGTTCCACCCATCCTGACATGTTCTTTAATTCTCCACCAAGGCTTAATTTTTCGGAGGTAACGTTACCTTCAGAACTGTTGTTTCATTGCGCAGGTACTTCCTACCTGGCAAAAGATAATCTGTGATTAAATCAACTGTGATCACACACAGCAAAATGAGGAGGAAATCAGATACCAAAATCCTGTTAAACGCCTCCTAAATGCCAGGAACTGATGGCTGCTCCTCTCACCTCACAGGGCAACGAGTCCATGAGCCACTGCAACAGTTTGCCCAGGAGCTATGAAAGGGTCCTATGGCGTCACACACATTTCAGGATGAAAACTGGTTGATTTGCTTGAGATGATCTTAATTTCATGTATCTGTTCTCAGATATGTTTTCAGCATAGGCACAGCATGGTTACCTAGTGCAGAAGAAATCTGTGGGTCACATGCTGTCCAGTGCTGCCAGCACAGTCCACTCTTTCATCAGCATGAGCATAACCAAAGACAACTATTAGATCTGAATGGCAGAATTGGGCTTGCATTAGTTTTGTTCTAGATGGAGATTTTTGTGCAAGCTTTAGCTTATATTATTCCTGGCATTATCCCAACTGAAAGGTGTTGTTTTGACCCTGTTTCGTCCACCAGAGGCCACAACTTGCTCTCAGTGACTGGCAGTTTCTTGGTCACTTGTCATCATGGCTCTGTGTTCTTTTAGAGAAGCTACTGGACCTGAGAAGGTAATTTCCACATCAGGGATGCCAGTGCCTGTTTGGCATAGCAGTGAGCAGCCTAATGTTCAGACCTCTGTGGCTTCACCCAGTTCCAAACCTGCCCATATACCTGCAGATACAGCCTGTGCCTAATCAGCCTCAGGCTGGAATAGCACATGGCACACACCAATTTAATAGCAGGATGGAGGTGGAATGACAGTGTTTTCCTCTCTGAATAAGGAGGATCTAATTTAATAGGAGCACAATTTTTTCTGGTGTACATTCATGGGCATGCAGTTGCATGCAGTTGCTCACAAGTCTGAAAAGAGCCACACTAACAGGCTGTGGTGAGAAAAAGACAGATGCAAACAGAAGAAATTCCTAGTACTGGGGTGGCTTTTTGTGAAAGAAAAAAAATGAAGATAAAAAAAAAGGAAAAATATGAATGAAAAAAGACAAATGGCTTTGTCCACAGGTGTTTGTAAAATCCCCCATCAAATGATCACAAAGACAGATTCCTTGGTGTAACTTCCCTGATCCTAAAGGAGGACACGTTGCATTGTCCCTCTAGTCCTACAGGCAGTTTCAAAAGAGTCTAAAGGAAGTTTCAATGGGATGTGAAATTTTTTCCTTTGGCAACCAGAGCATGCATGGTATATTTTCTGTCTCGTGATGCTCAGGCTCAGCATTTCTGTTTAAGGAACACTCAACAGTGGGAATAGCATGGGTAAACCTTGGGCAACTCTTTGAAACTCCAGGCCCTTGGTGATCTTAGCAGGTGAGCTGAGATAAATGGAGCTGCTCCGAGAGGCGTGGGGCACTCGCTCTTCAGGCAGCACACTGGGCTGCTGGAGCAGAGGCGGGTGGCAGAAAGTGCTCTTTGATATAATGATATAACGTCCCCTCTCACACCTCAGGGAGCCCCGTCTCCTAATATTATTCTTTCTTCATTCTCAATTCAAACCAAAAGTGAAAACAGAAAGAAAATAACTTTCTTTTCTCTCCTCGCTCGCCTTTCCTCCCCTCTCCCCTCCTGCTGCTGCGCCGGCAATGGGAGGGAAGGGAAAAGGGCCGAGAACCACTTAGATCAGTTTCATGCACAGGAGAAGCAAGACAGGAATTATTTTTCTTGTTAGCCTTTTTGTAAGAAGACAGACAACCCTTTCAGCCCAAATACAGTATTGTAATTGCTCATATTCAACTGACAGAGGTTCCCAGATGAGCTCCACTGAGGCGTCATTTACTAATCTGTCATGTTCTATAGCACCCGGCACAGAGCGCTGTAAAAGTGTCTTCTTCTCTTTAAGTTATTTATATAGTTGGCTGAAAGCGCTTTGCTTGTACAAACTAGAAACTATTAGATTAGACCAGCGGAGACAGCCAGAGGCAATCTTTTTAACAAAGTGAGTGGGATTCAAAGTAGGGTTGGAAAGCAAATATTATTTCACTGGAAGTCTATTAGAGGTAGTTCCCTGGATAACAAATAAGTGCTTTGTTAGCTTAGCTTGAAGAAATGCACCGGTCAGGCTGGCAGCAGCTGGGTCTAATGGTAAACTGTGTGATAGCAGATGATAATTCTGTGATCAGTGCAACATGTAAGCCAATTTCATTCTCCCTTCCTCCATAGCCTGCCACATCCCTGGGTTTACTTATTTAAAGTACATGTCAGAACTTAGCAGCTGGGGATAACTCCGTTTGTTTTAAAACTCCTCATCATAACACACGCGCACACACATAAAAAGAAAAAGCATGTAAATTCAGCCTATCAGAAAGCAAATATTGTTCTCACCAGGGAAGGCTAAAAGGTTGTGCCTGTTGGAGCGCTTTAATAAAAGTGGAATCTGGGCTCAAACCAAGTTTTAGACATAGAGCTCATCATGACAAACAGAAACTCGGTCTCTAAGTATGAGGTGAGATTGAAACATATTCATAAAAATATGCAAAACTAATCATAATCAGCATTAGCTGCTAATTCTGGCAAGTATCTCTTTCATTCAGCCCCTGAGACAGCTGCTTTCAGTGATGGATAACGTGGTTTTTCTTTGGTAGAGGACAAAATGTCCCCATGCTGTAAACCCATATAAGAGTGATTCCTAAAAGCAGAAACATGTCTGTATAACACCTTGAGATCTATTCCTTTCTATGAGAGGTGCTCCATCCATGTAAGAGGTTGTTTTTATTTATTATTAATAATCACTTGCCGCCTTGGAAATTCCCTGTTTGTAGCTTCCAGTCTGAGGGATTAAAAATCAAAAATTATAGAGTTTCCTGTGTAGAAGGTGAATAAAAGTCAGTCAAACCAGGGGATGGCTAAAATGTTAATGGACAGATGGCGAATTTTGGCAAAGCAAAAGCCTGGCTGTTTCTGTCTGTGGTCTGGAGGGTTAGAGACACCAATAGGCTTCCCAAAAGGCCATTACTCAACCCCATTCCTTGTATTCGCATGCAGGACTGGCTCCAGGCTGGAAGCAACAGGAAAGCTGGGCTACCCAAAGGAGTAGTAGAGAAACCATGTCCCCATGTCCTGCTTGGCTGCACCCAGAACTGGATTTCCCCTTGGGAAATGCATGACACAGCCTGTTACAGAGGATGGCAGGGGTTTGTCTGCTCCATGCTCCAGTTGCTACTGGAGCAATTGGTCTTGGCCCTGGGCACTGCACTCTGCCCTTCTCTAAAGGGGACAGTAGTGCCATCCGGGGTTAGGCATGGCCTTTATCCAACTATTTCATTTTCAAAATCTGACCACCTTCAATACATGTGTCACAGGGGCAGATTCATCCCCAGGGTGAAAGCAAATCCCCTCCCTGTGCCCTCGCCACATCCATCCAGCCTTTCCCACCCCAGTGGGCTGCAACATCACTAGTTAATCAATCCTTGTTTGCTCCACAGCTTCCTTTTGCCTCTCTGTGGGTTTCCTGTGTCCAATACTTGGGACTGACAACACAGATCTGTGCTGGAAACCTGTAAGTTGCCAACTCTGCAGTAAGAGAACAGGTAAACGTGGATGCATTGAAGCTGAATCTTCAAGTTCATGCAGGCAAGCTCTTCAACAGATAAATCTCCATTTAGCTTGTCTTAAAAAGCCAGGTGAAAAATATGCTTTTACCAACACCCTCCAATGTCTCACTAAGGCAGTTTACTCAAACTCCAAAACTCCTGCAAGTTGATAATTAACTGGACCCTGTCCCAAGGCAGCCAACACTTACTCAGAGGAGAAAGTGCAGAACTTGCCCAGCCTGCTCCCACTCCAGCACTGTTATATTTTTTGTTGTTGTTTTTTTTTTGGTTGGTTGGTTGGGGTTTTTTTTGTGTGTGAATCATTTTACTTTCCTATCTCGGCTTTAAAACTTAGAGGACGTTTGTCCTTTTGCTCTCCTTCCTCCCCATACTTCAAAGCCAGAGGAGAAAAAAATACCTAAAATACATTAAAAAAAATAAGACAGCAGCTTTTGAAGGGGACACTTGATTTTGTGTTCTGGGGAAGGGGAAATAAGGAGAAAGAGCCAGAGCTTTTGTTGAGGCGAAATGCAGTGGGAAGTCCAAGAGTTACCTACGAGCTGTGCAGGTGCAAACCACCATCCACTCATTACTCCTCATTGAGTTAAAAAGCTAGGGATTCCCAGGGACACACCTGGGTTTTACCTTGCCAAAGCAGTGGGAAGAAACAAGGTCCCCTCCCAAGCCCAAATCACTCCTACGCAGTGGCATAGCCCCAATCCCTGTGCCTGCCAAAGATCCCAAGTGTGCCTCCCTGCCATTCCCCATTCACCTCTAATAGCGCTGCTCCCCCGTAATGACGGGTTGGCCTTTCTGTTGCTGGAAGCAGGCAGCTAAACTGAGCTTCCCTTTGATCATCCCTCTCCACTCTTCCCTCAGGGCCATATTTTCCTAAGGGAGAAGGGGGCGAGGGTGCAGCCATGTCACCAACTCCCTCTGGAACAAGTCAGGCAAGTCTTTTATCTGCAGGGAGGTTTCGCTCTACTTAGGAGGAGGATTAAGGCTTCTCCAGTTTGACAAGCAGCCCTTGCCTGCTGATAAAAATGTGTTTCAATAGCTCAGCACACCTGGCTCAATGCACTGTATGTAGATGCTTAAGTGTATCCATGTTCAAAGGATCCAATGGGTGTTGGCAAACCCACAGCAAATGGAAGTGACTTGGGAGAGCATTGGGACACATGAATGAAAGTCCCTCTTCTTTTTCATCCTCTGTTCATGGAGATTTTATTTCATTCTCCACAAAGTGTCAAATTCCATCTTTCTCTTCCATAAGAAGGTGACAATGTCAGCAAATTTCTTAACAGGAAATGAAAGATCAGGGGCCAGAAAAGGGAATTTGTTCTTGGGCTTGCCTGCAGTGACAGGGAGTCACCATGTGTGACTGAGTTTTTGCAATCATTTTTGCTCCCAGTTTGGCTCCTTTACAGGTTATCAGTGGATCTGCTATATAGGAAAAGCTCCAGACAATGCAGGTGATCTGCAGGGACATGGAAAGAAAAAAATGCCCAGGGGACAAACATGTGCCCTGGAAAGCTAAATAGCTGCTGGGCCAATCCTCAGCTGTATTTTAGTCACATTTAAGCTGGTGGGATTTACTCCTCTGCTTACTTTTTTCACTTCAGAGTGCATGAGATTTCTGCTTTCTGACTCTGCAGTGATCAACCCCGGACACCCTGAATGCAGGGTGGGACACTTCACACACACCTGGGCAGGCTCCTGGCTGAAGCTGCGCAGTGAGGGCAGCAGTGACACTCTCTTGGCCACAGGGTCCAGCCGGCCAGGGACAAAAAACCAGTGTCACGGTTGTACTGAGCAAACAGGACACCAAAGCACCTCCCCAGCACGCAGGACAGGAGAGCCTGATGGAGGCAGTGGCACCTGCCTTTGTGCATCCAACAAGAGACAGGCTTCTGCATCTTGCTGGTGTATGGGCTTACACACATGGTGGATTCCTCGTTTTTGTCTCTTTCCTCTTTTCATGTTCTTTCCCATTCTTTTAAGCATAACTCGTGATTTTAGAAGCTGGATGTTTCTGTGGGGGCAAGGTGGGGTTAATGATTTCCTTTAACTGACAGAAGCTTATAGCAGAGTGGAAATTCAAAGGCACTTGTCCAGGCTGGCAAGAGAAATCTTGCTATGTTGATTTTTATTATTATTATTATTTTCATTAGTTTGGTTTTGTTTCTTTATCAGCAGCTCTTTCCCTTCCTAGAACTGGCTCGCTCTCTCTAGATCAGTCACACCAGGCTGTAATGGTCTTAATGCAGCTCTGATCTATACAAGCCAGCAGCCAACCTGGTGATATATTGCAATCTTTATTGCCCTGTTACTCCCATTGTCTCAAGTGCTTCTGCAGATCGATGGTGAAATTCCTCTGCTTTAGTGGCCCTAAGCTGGGAGGCCACTCACTCACCAGATGTGACATGAGCTGAACTGTCACAGGTCGGGCTTAGGGATGCTCAGCCCACAAATACATCACACAGATCCATCCTGCAAAACTCTCACCAAGGGAAGAGTGGTATGAATTCCTGCTAATGCCACATTCCCCTCCCTCTCCCCCCACCACCAGCTTATTGGTTATACTAGGAATTAGTTCTTGCAAGTGGATCTGGATCCACTCCTCATCATCATCTTATCACAACTGTAATCTGATAAAATCATGGAACAAAAATAATTCAGGTGTAAACTCAGAGCCCGTTCTGTTTTGGAGAATGAAGACTTCAGTAAGAAGGAGTAAGGATGTTCACAGGAAAATGAGTTTGGATGTTAGACTTCAGGATCTTTATGTCAAGGCTTTGAGATTAAAGGGTCTGAAAAGTGACACATTTTGTGTGTCCTGAGATTTTAAGCCTGAAACCCATTTAGTGCTTTTGCATATAATCTCTCCACCATACAAATACAACTCTTACTGGTTATTCCTTCTCAAACCCCAAGTCTGAGTTCACTCAGATCCTTTCTTACCCTCCCATCTATGCAGTTAACTGTAATGCAAATCAGTTCCAGCCACTGCTTAGCTCCACAATCACCATATCCAAAGTTTAATTCCATTTTATGCCTGTTCCTGGTCTTCTTTATACCTTTTTACAAGGTTGAATTACAGTTGCAATAGGATCTCCTTCTTTTTCATCCTGAATTCACAGAGAGGAGAACAATTACTGACATTACCTCCCTCACCCCTAACTACCTTTGGCATTATAAGGATGGGAGGGGAGTGCAAAGGGAAAAGGTTGATCCAACATCCATAGAAGAGAAGGAAAATAGAGCATCTCTTCCTTCCCTTCCAGCCTCAGCAAAGATATCATCTAGGCTCTCAAGGGGATCCCCTTCCTGAAAAATATAGTGAAACAGAAGTTCAATTTTCCATGGAGAACTTTTTAACAGTATAAAAAAATTGTCTGCAATTCCCACCGACTACAGTCACAGCAAGACACTGGTGGATGTATGGAGTTCTATCAAGTTTTAGCATGGCCTGTGTATTGCTCATCCTTTAAAAATGTACTTCTGGTCTGGAAACAATTCCGGCTCAAATTTACAGCATAGAAAACATAATTCCAGAAGCCAGGGAAGACAACAACTGCTCAGCAAAGAGGTGCCAAAAGAGGTTTGGACAGCCTAAGATGGAAAAGGAGGAAATAAGTAACTAACAATGTAAAATTTTTCATTTCACAGGAAGAAGCGAAGGGCAAAACCAGAAAACCAAAGCGAGGAATATCACTGCTCAGCAGAAATATGAGGATTCAGACCTGTAAAGATTGGTCCCACTCAAACCCCAGGATAGAGAGCCCTAAGAATGACGATAATGAACTAATCTTGTCTTTATGTTGTTTCTGTCTTTCAAGTTGTGGTGCATGTGCACTGTGGAGTACCAGGAGGAACAGGCCTGAGAGGTTATTAGAAAGATGCAGAAGAGACTGATGGACTGGAAAAGAAGTCCCCTATAGAACCAATCTAAGTGCCAGCGTATATGAGAGACCGCAGTGGATTGAATGACGTTGTGTGTGTTGGGAGAGCTTCAATTACTTAATTAAGGAAACGATGATACCGAGAGCGGTTTGAAGAGAAAAGCTCTCTCATTTGGATTCATTTCACTTTATATCTTTTTGGTGAAAGATGGAAATAAAAACGGAAGCAGACATGAAATTTAATAATGTTATTGCTAGAAACTCAAATGGAAAAAATACTAGGAACGAATTAAAGCTGAGGTATAAAATGCTAAAAAAAAAAAAAGGAAAGAGAAAAAATGGTCAGGCAGAATGTAAATAATTCATTTATTTCCAGCAGTGGAAGAGTATTAAAAGACAAGGTACAGTGATTACAGCAGGCGACTGGGAGTTGGGACTCTTGAATTTTATTTCTTTTCCTTAACATATGTCATTCTGTAAGTCAGTCTTTCCATGCTCCAGTGTACCCAATACTTCTTCACATGACAGTGATGTAGTTGGACTTAATTTGCTGATGCCCTGTAGGTGTAAATTGTTATGAATTGGCAGAAATCACTTGAGATTTAAGGATGAAGTTATCTTTCCATTAGGAGCTTGGCTACCAAAACAAACTCTCCATTGAACTCCCCCAAAGAAAATGCAGCTCTCACTGAAATTTCCCATTTCATATCTCACTCCAGGTAGAATTTTCCCTTGTGAAGTGATACTTCTAATTGAATATCTCCTTCCAACTCCCTGGCGTGCGTGTAGCTTCTGGGTAAGCAGTGTGAATTGCCTCTCTCCTGCTCATAAAGCTGAATCAAAGCCTTGGTTAAGTCAATTATTGTTATACTTTCCCTTACAGGCCTCAATATCATCTCACATCCGAGGACTGCAGGCAATCACAGATGAGACACGCCACTTACTCGGCCCTTCCAAGCAGACCTGCTGCTCATTCCTGACACTTGGACAAGGAGGGTTAGGGCTTTGCTGCTCTGCTGGGCAGCTCTGGCACCTCCGGTAGTTGCTGACAGTGATCTACACACAATCCCTGCAGACATAGTGTCTCACCTTGGAGAAGCAAGTGTTACACCTAGGTGAGCCCAGATATCTGCATATTCATAAACTGTTGCATTTGCCATCGCTCTGTGAATTACTATCCTACATGCATTTTTGGAAGGTGCTCATTTTCCCTCTGGCAGGTTTAACTTTTTAGAGTGCCATCCTCTGCAAGCAGAGAAATTTGTGCTCACAAAACCTGTAAAAGCACACTCAGCTGCAGGTTGAAGTCAGTCCAGCTAGATATGCAAGTAAAATACTCCAAAGCAATGACTTCCAGATTGTTTATATCCACCGTGGACTGTCATGGTACTGATGTTGCTCCTGCACATCAGAGCAACCATATGGGAATTTGGTTGTCCATGATGGTGTAGACAATCAGTTACCAAAAACGACGGCACATTCAGGGAGATAGAAGTGGTTTGTGGCTCCTCTGTTTTGTCAAGCTCAGTTGCTGCATCTGGATTTGAATTGCTAAAATCAGCACAAATGTTATTGTTGAAAGCCACAGACCATGGTTTATGTCAGTGACAGAAAAACCTCGGAAAGTTTGGAGGCTTCCAGTCAGCACCCAGAAGTTTGAATATTTCTCCAGCTTTAGGCAAACAATTGAAATGCTGCTTTTTCAAAAAGCTCAAGTAGTAAACTCTGGAGTGCAAGCTGTTTCAAAGGATTTCTGAAATTTATGGTTTCAGTCTGAGGACACAAATGTTGCAAGATCACTCCTCTACTTGCTGTCTCTTTGTTCCATCCACTAATTACTTTCATGAATATTATCACATCATCTGAGAATTCCCTGATGTTAATGAGGGTACTCTGTGGCAGGTTCCATCCAATCCTACGAAGCTCTGAGGAAGAGCTTCCAATCTAGATGAATAAAACATCTTACAAAGCAGGAAATGAAGTAACATGTCTCCAATCCCATGGGGAGATGACAGGACTTGCCTAAGATCATGACCGAGATTCGTGACAGAGCCAGGGACTGCAGCAGATTTTTTGAGTTGCCAACCAGCACATTATTGACAAAACTCTTCATTTTCTCTTTTTGCTAATGAAGAAGCATCAGCGTGGATACTCAGAGTCAGTTACCAGAAGTAATAATTGCTTCAACATAAAAACTTCAAAACAAATCCCATTTTAGTTTTGAACAACAGTTGATGTAATTTCCAAATCCGTGTGAATGGGGTCGACTGTCTCTGATACAGAATAGCAAACATCAGCAAAGCACCAGCAATTAACCAATTTGTTAACAACTGCTCTGCTGGGGAGAGTCTGGGGCAACCGTGCAGGCAGGCAAAGAAGGTGGTTCACTGTAAATTTAACTGAACATTTGAGTGTTGAGTCTGATGAATGGTTTCCAAAGGGTTTTTGTGAAGTACCTGGGACTCCAAGGAGGGAAAACATTTCTCAGCCCAGATGCTGTGAGCCCGAGTATCCTGCCTGCAACACCAGCTGTCGAAGCAGAAACGTAACGGAGAGTTGTGGTTCTAATAAGGAAATACAAAATCCAGCCTCACTGGGGTGGCCTTTGAAAGCATTATTTTTAAAATATTAAGCTGGGAATAAGGCACTTCAATTTCTGATTGTGTGAGAAAGGAAGAGGAGTCTCAGACACCCATTTTTAAACACAAAGTACAAGAACTATGAGGTCTGTGCCTGCAGATTGTTGTCGAAATCAGCATTGAGACCTTTAATTCTTGTACAGAGAACCAGGGCAGGCTGAGTGCTCACCCTCCTGAAAATACATCCCAAATGACTGTGTTTGAATAGTTCAGTGAGTTTTGGTGAATTTGCCACAAAAAAAAAAAAATTACACTTTTTATTTTGTATTGGTGGTTTCAAATATACACCCGTTCAGTCTTTATAGACACAGGCTTCAATGCTGGCACAAACAACTTATCTGATGCCCTACTCTAAGCAGGCACTTGCTTTACAGTGAGTCTGCTCTCAAACTGATGAAACTTTGCTGTAGCAGAAATCTGAATCTGTGGGTTTAAACCACTCTTGCTCCTTCTATTTCCATATGAAACTTTTACTTTGGCATAAGAGCTCTTTTATTCCCAGCTCAAATAAGTCAAAATAATTAAAAAAAAAAAAAAAAAAATCTGAATTTAAAATGGAGCTAGAATAGCCATGTGGTAGCTCACAGGTATAACAGCAGAAGTTTAATCCTACAATTACAGTTTATAAGTTTTCCTTAGCTGGAATATAAACCATGCACTCACATCTCTTTTGATGGATCAGTAGACAGGGAAAACTCCAGGCACTCATTGCACTATGAAAAAAAACCCACAAAACCCCCTCCTTTCTAATATCTCTATAGAGTGGTGATTTTTTCCTATCTCCCTGAGCAGATATTTTTTGTCAAGCCCCAATTTTACTGTAACTGTTGGAATCCAGTTCTGCAGCTAATTGCAAACAGTCTAATTTGTCTTGTTTCTTTACACCCCTTTCCTGCAGTCCCAAATACCTAGAAAAAGTCTCAGGGCCTTGCATTTGATTATTCACACGACAGTTAGAAATGGAACTTGCTAATCTGGATTTAGAACAATTTAGGCACAGTTTGCTCTACTTCAGTAATAATTATTAAAAAAAAATTGCCTTGCCTGATGGCTACGTGTGTGTGTGTACATAAATATCTGCATGTAATTATGAAGAATTATTCATCTTTCTTTGCATTGGCTATATACTTTAACTCCAGGTAAGTGTTCATGGCCCATTAAAATGGAGCAATTCCAAAATTTCCTAAGCATGATGAGCGGTGCCATAAATATGTGTGCGCCGTTGCCAATTACTACATGAATAACAATATCCTGGATGCCATATGCCTTCATTAAAAGGTGAGCTTGGGAATATTCTCAGTTTCTGCTTTCTCTGCGTTTCTTGAGCAGACTCCAGCCTCGTGGTAGTCAGCAGCAGCAAGCAGTGGGGAGCTGCAGTTTTAATAACAAATTGTGACTGCTTGCTGCTGGCTGCAAAGCAGCTCCCAGTGAAGCGCAGGGCCCTGGAGGTTGAGGGAGAGCACACAGGAATTCCACTTAATAGGTGGCTTCTGGAGTGAAATGCATCAAAGCCTAAGCAGACCCTTTGCTGTGGGAGATACTCCCCTCAGCTGAAACTAGGGGTAGGACTCTCTCCTTTGCTCACACCTAGCCATTTACAGCAGACAATATGGTCATTAGGAGGTGAGAGTGGGAGGAGGGAGAAGGAGGCAAAAAAAATTGAAAAAAAATCATGGCTACTCTCAAAGAGCATTGTAACTTTTTATTTCTCAGAGTTGAACTTGTTACAGAATAATAGAATGGTTTGGGTTCGAAGAGACCTTAAAGTTCATCTCATCCCACCCCCTGCCATGGGCAGGGACACCTTCCACTAGTCCAGGTTGCTCCAAGTTCTGTCCAACTTGGCCCTGGACACTTCTAGGGATGGGGCAGCCACAGCTTCTCTGGGCACCCTGTGCCAGGGCCTGCCCACCCTCACAGGGAAGGATTTCTTGCTCACACCTAATCTAAACCTCCTTTCTTTCAGTTTGAAGCCATTCCCCCATGTCCTTTTGCTACAGCTCCTGATGAAGGCCCAGCCTTGATTCAATGACAGCAACGCTTTCCAAGACTTGAACAGCAGTTTTACAGCCTTTACTGATAATCACATACACTTAGTTATTATGTCAATGCAAATTACCATCATTTATTATTTATACAAGAAGAGATTTTCCAAAGTGCCAAGGACAGCCAAGCACCCAGCTCCTTCTAAAGCCAGAGTGGGAATGGGGTTCTATCTGTACCTCCAGTGTCCACAAACGCCATGGTTGATCTGACGGGCCTGGTGTGTTTATTGAATTATCCGTAGGTTTTATTTCTGAGGGATTTACTTTTATTTTCAGAATCTGGGTCCCAGACAAACAAATTCTCTATTCAGTTCAACTAGGCACTCCAACATACTCTGTTTGCATTAGCTACACTCTGTTGCATTAGTAATGTCCTATCATATCCTATTAGTAGTCTGCTTTGCTAATACAGGAGAAGTCGTTTGTGCAGTACAAAGTCTACTTGTGTTAGCACTTGTTTGCCTTGTGTTTCATTATAGACAGGGCTCTGGGTGGGGGGAATTTCTTCAATACCTCAAGTTAGGTTTGTCCATTGGGATAATAGGAATAGTATAAGCACTTTGTTTCCTTCCTTTTATCTTTTCAACTTCAGAGTGACTTAAAGTGATTT
Source organism: Anabacerthia variegaticeps (assembly GCA_035583185.1). Taxonomy (NCBI): domain Eukaryota; kingdom Metazoa; phylum Chordata; class Aves; order Passeriformes; family Furnariidae; genus Anabacerthia; species Anabacerthia variegaticeps. The sequence goes on along the minus strand of JAWWEW010000051.1, from coordinate 4,528,342 downwards.
CATTCAACTGAAAGGAGTTCAGCCAGCTGAGATTTTTAAATGTGGGCATTTCAACTACTTTTGCTTTTGAAAAGAATTCCAAAAAGAAACCAAAATGGAGGAACAATATTCATAGGACACCAAATGCCTTTTCCTTCTTCTCCCAACACTATTCCCACCTGTTCACTGCTGAGCCCAGGTAGTTCTGATTGACTGCAATGAAAGGAAGACTTCAGACTGCCCTTTTTTTTTTTCCCCCACTACTTCTAATACAGAGTCTAAGGATTCTCTTTTATTTTATATGTCAGACATTTCCTCAAGGTCCAGACAAAAACTCAGGTTATTTAATCCTTTACTGTCTGAACCACTGGGACAATTGGAAGGCCTGTGAACCAAGAGTGAAAGTATCACTTGAAGATCTGGAATTGAACATCTGACCACAGTTTCCAAGGAACTGGGGGAGAGCTAACCCACTGTATTACTATGGAGCTATTCTGCTGCTGGACACCAAGTGAGAAAATAGTTATTCACCTATTACACATGTTATATTAAGTTAATCAGTGTAATTAAGGCCAATCCAGCATCACTGAGCTCTTACACACACTAAAAAATGAGGTAGGAGGAAGGAAAAATGTGTTCATAGGTTGTGAGAAAAAGGAGTAGTCTTATCCGGGGAACCATGTCTCCACTGTTACTCAAACAGCAAGAGGAGACTGAGGGGAGAGCTCGCTGCAGTCTAAAAATTCCTTGTGAGGGGAAGAAGAGGGGCAGGCACTGATCTCTTCCCTGTGGTAACCCGAGGGAATGGCCTGAAGTTGTGTCAGGGCAGGTTGAGGTTGGATATTCAGAAAAAGTTCTTCTCTCAGAGGGCGGTGGGCACTGAGCAGGCTCCCCAGGGCAGTGGGCACGGCCCCGAGGCTGCCAGAGCTCCAGGAGGGTTTGGATGATGCTCTGGGGCACAGGGTGTGACTCCTGAGGATGGTCCACGGCAGGGCTAAGGGTTGGACTTGATGATCCCTGTGGGTCCCTTCCAAGGTGGCATATTCCTTGATTCTGAGATCAGAAGCCTTCCTCCTTGTCCATGACTACAAAAGGTATTCCTTCTAGCCCAGGGTAGCATTAGCAAGCACAGTGCATGGTGATGTTTAGCATCTCATGCCTTAGACACTTGTCTCGTCTTCAGAGCTTCTGGCCAGGCACTGACTCCTGTGATACATCGTGGGTTTTAATTTTTCGGATGTTTTACCAGTCTAATGAGCATGAGGGGAATACCAGGCACAGTGCTGTGGCTCATGTGATGTGTGCTCTGTGCACGCATGTACTCACAGAGAGATTCTCCCTCACTGACATCCCAAATGGACCCTGATAGCATTTCACAACTACAAACCTACCATAGGTGTGTAGTGGAAAAAAGGGGTTTAAGAAATGGTTCAGGAGTTATTAGAGCTGTTAGAACCAACTTTTTATCTCTCCTGCCTAGTTTTAGTGCCTCAGGTGGTGCGTACAGCTGCTAATGATCAGTGTTATTTACTGCATGATACTGCCTGAAATATAGTTGTGAATCAGCGCTTGACAGAATAACACAGAGCAGAAACATGGCACCTGTCCAAGGGTGTCCAAAGCCACGAGCAGCACAAGAGGCAAACACGGCCTGCTGAGCTCTATAGAAAATTTGGCCATTATTAAACCCTTTTTAAACCTGGCCCTATAACCAGGTATGCACTAACCAGGGGGAAAACTGGTAAGAAAGATGTTTCATAAATTGCTGGAGGTTTTTTCTGTAAAGGTTCTTAGGGTATCCACCAATGTGATGACTCATAAATTGTCAAGACTAGAAATGTATTAAAATGTTTAGAAGGAGTGATTTCCCAGCTCTCTAATGGAACAAAACATTTGGGATGTGAGACTTTTCAAACCCAGCTTGGATCTGGCACAGGAATGAATATTGCCCATCTGACACCAAGACAGAAGACTTCAGTGAATCTGTCCTGGAAGCAAAAAATTCAGGTTTTAGTAAAGCAGTTTTAAAGAAAGCATTATAATATCTGATGTTGCCAGACTAGATAATCTTAGCTGGAAAAATACCTTTTCTGAAAAATACAATTTTCCCCCAAGATAGGCACTGAAGAACTGGATTCTACAGTTACCTCTTTTTAACTCTATTCACCCATGAATTCCACAGAAGTTTATTTTTTTCAAATACATGATAGAGAAGACGTTTCATTTGCTATAAATTTCCCTTTAAATATTTGGCTTTACATTCCCACACATGGCCTCGATTAATATCGACAGATACAGCAGATTCTTTCCTGGAGTTCCCCTGCTGGAAACTCAAAGGTAGTGGACTCTCATATGGTCTCAGCACCCAAATAACCTGTTGCACAGCAGGGTTGGAGGCAAAGGTTGCAATCTGTCCCTCACCTGTTTGTTTGTGCCTCCTGCTATTCACCTAGAAGCTGCTACCTCTCTGTGCTGGGTATATATCATGTACTGGGCTCTCCAAATGAATTCTACCATTACATTTTCATCCAATTACTGAATCATTTTAACAAGACAGAGTAAAAATAATTAAAAAATAAATACCTATCCCAAAATGTAGCTTATGAACTAGATATTTCTCTAACTCTGAGGCTAATAAGAAGGAAATAAATAGAATTATTAATATTAAAACTAAAATATTAAAATCTCCACTGGCTTCTAGGGAGCCAAATTTTACCCCCAGACTATTATACATCAACCTAACCAAGCCTTGTAGTGTCAGCCGTGCAACAGCTCTCCAGATCCTGGTATGTGATGAACACTGAGACAGGAAGAATTCTGATAAAGTGATACTAAGAGGTTTTAATATGTCAGCCTAATATCACCGACCTTGTGAGGGAGACACAAGGATGAGAATGGGGCTGTGTGTGGTGGCAAAGGGGCTCTGGTTTGCATGGTGGCTCTGTTTGCTGATGCCAGAGAGCCTTCAGAGTGATACAGCATTAATATTGTCTCATGTCAGGCAATGCAAATACAGAAAATTGCAAGTAGTGTGAGCATGTACCGAAGATGAGCTCTGTGACATCCATTATGTAGAAGCAAAATTGTCTTACCTCATGAAAATGGCAGTTTTGAAGGCTAAATTTAATGACTCTGATTCTGATCTCGTACCAGGCTAAAGCCAAAAGTGACTCCACTTCAGGTAATGGAAATGCACAGCTGCTAAGAAAAGGAGGGTCTGGTTTACTGATGCATCCAGCCACGCTTCTGTGAAAGTTGTCAGCTACTAAAGGGATGTTCATTAGTGTCTCATTTTTAACAGTCATCATAATTGTTACTAGAAAACCTCCAGCAACACCAAGTTGAGTTACAAATTAAAAATAAGCCAGTGGTACCTTTAAATGTGCCATGAGCTCTGTTTTTGGCAGGGGTGTCCCTGAGCTGAGGCTCACAGCTCAATCCAGACAGTTAGCAGGGTGCTGACAGCAACATGTTGGTACAAGACTCTACTTCTCTCTTTGGTTTTGTTTTAATTAAAGCCGCATTTATTTTTTAAAGCAGGTCATAAAGCTAACCTACTCTGACAACACTGAATTACATTATAAAATCATTCCTTATAATAATTATAAATCTCTGCTAAAGCAAATTGAAATGAAATTAAAGTACCGGCATACATTGCCTTCCTTCCTGATAGGAGGAATTCATCTGATCAAAATTACCACCGACTGCTCCGAGTTTGCAGTGAGGACAGATCCAGAAAGGGATCTCAGTCTTCAGCTTCCTGCTGGTCTCAATCCTTGCTTTAGCACCCAAGGGTGCCCTCAGAGCACCTCACATGTCACTTGGCTCTACCCACACAAAATGCCACAACTACAACAGGTTTCAGGGGCACTTTTATCACCAGCAAAGGATGGCACACTCTAGATAAGTGTTGTCCTTCCAGTGGGAAGGAGAAATGCTGCTGTGTCAATTTAATTTTAAGTGGGGTAGTTTAAAGCAGAAAGTAAAAAAATTGTATGTATACATAAATATATATATAAAAATTTAATTCTATAATATTATTATACAGCCAAAAGTATTGAATGCAGCAGGCTGATTTCAGAAGGTTTATAGTCTGGGGTGACATTACTTATATGACACATATGGAAACTATGGGGTGGAATTTCCCTGAAAACAGTCCTTCCCACAAGATTTCTGGCACTTTGGATTCTCTAGGCAGCTAGAAATCCTGCGAGGACAATCTGTCTCATTGTACTTGAGTCCTCCTTGGTTGAGTTGGAAACCAGGGGCCAGATCATTAATTTGTGTAAACAGGAAGAATTCTGTTGAAAGAACTAGAGAGGAACCAGGGAAATTCTCAGTCCAAAACTATAATAAAGAGAAAGGCTTCTAAGTCCTTCAGGACCTCAAAAAGTGCAGGCAAAATTCCTTCACAAAAGTGAGGGGTGAGAAGAGGTGTTTTTAATTTTCCTTTCCTGATGGCCTGCCCAGACCAACAGATATTTTTCTCTTAAGAAATTTACAGTCTGCGGAACCCCCCTGGTCCACTGCAGTGAGGTACTCTGTACTTTGGCTCTTCATCTCTCAGCATCCCTCAGAAATGGGAACCTGAATTAGCTGCCAACTTCAGAATGTCTCGAGTCAAGAATTTTAGGATGAGAGAGAACAGACTGTCCTACTCTCTCTAAGTAAGGTGCATATACGTGAGACACATGCTATAGGGAATGTCAAGGATGTCAAGGCATCAAAAGCCTGGAGATTGTTTTGAGGTGGCCAGACACTGTGCTGATTCCACAAGTGGGCTGAGCATTACAAGGGCAAAGTATTTTATAAGATGGAGTTTAATCTCAAGTACTTTAAGTGAAATATTCACTGTAGACCATTTGAGAGTTCAGTCAGTGGGAAGCTGAGAATCCCACTTGCTCTGGATGAATAAGTGATATGTAGGAAGACTTGTGGTGGTGATGGCAGAGAAGAGGGAATCCCAGCTCAGCCTGGGACTTCCAGGCAAAGCAGAGCTCCCTGGCAGAGCAGGTGCTCTGCCAGGATCCAGAGGGCAAGAGCACAAAGGGCCACGTCCCATTTCTCTCTCAACTTTCATTCGAGTAGCTCTGGGAATGCCCCTTCCATCCACCATGAGGCACTTGGGTTTCAATTTCTTGCCAAGACAAGGATCGAAGGGATATCCTACACCATGGAAAATGGCCTTGTATTAATGGAAGGCTTTCCAAGGCCTCTTCTGTGTCTCCACTCAACAGCACCTAAAGTTTTGGTTTTTTTCTGATTGAAGCATATTAAGTTGGTGTTTGCAGCTCAGGAAGTATTACCTGCTAGTGGCAGCTCAGTGCTGTAATTTACTTTCCCCAGGACTCTGGACTGGGCCTGTATCAAGCTGGTGTTGTTTAAGTTTCCAGAAAGAAACCCTAGCAAGATAAACATAGAGCAAAGCTTGCTGCTGGAATAGCCTAGCAGGGAGGTTATGGGAGCATTCCTTAATTGTTGCATTGCCTGGCAGGCTGGACTGGTTACCAGTTTGTTTCCAGTTGCAATGGAATCCAAATTCCCACTTTGGATGTCCCAGCACGGTTTGGATGCTGCAGCTCCTTTCATCTCTACAGATGTTGAGATCAACTGCAATCTTGCATCAGAGGGATCTGAACTCTGCGTGTGCGCGGGTGGGGTTGGCATGTACCTTTGTGCAGGAGGGCATTTCCCAATCAGTACCTTCAGCTTAAGCAACACCTTGCTTTACCTAATGATTTGGCAAAGTTAATCTGTATTGCCCTTCAAAGCATCCAGCAAGGCTAACTCTCCTCTCAGATTCCTCCTGAGAAATCTGCCTACGGAAGCGGAAGCCTGGAGCAAGGATGGGGATGGGTGAGAAGGAACATAGTTATTCATATCTGATATGGGATGATGTTTTTAACTGGTTTGCAAATGTTCTCACTTATCATGATAGACACAGAGAGAAAAAACACACAGATACATCAAAAATCACTTCCAGGATACGGAGTAACTAAGTATTGCTACTTAGATTACAATTTTCCAAAAGTCTGATTTCTTCACAACGGGTGTGGTGGGGAAGCGGAGCGATAATAAGCAAAAGCAATCCTAAAATTGTGAGCGATAGGGAACTGTAGCTGACATCGAGGAACTCTGTGGTCTGTGAGTGAGCACAGCAGCTTCTGCTTCTAACTCCACTGACTTCCACTTTGCTGTGGTGTTTGTCTGGGACAGCCCATGAGTCTCTAAACTGGCAGAACAGGCAGAAGACTTCCAAAGTACTCCTGACATTGAGCAAGTTACTTCACTACCCTCTTTTGCTGCTCTTTGTCTGTCATACCATCCTTAAGTCTGAAATCATCATCTTGCTTACAAGATCTCAGTCTAAAACTTTTGGGGCAAGAACAGTGTCTATTTGCTTGTCCATACAAGTGTAAGCACAGCAGGTCCCAGTCTTAGTTATAGCCTGCAAGTGCTATTACAGAATACCAGGTAATAATGGGAAAAAAGGATGAAGTCATCCTGAGCTCTTGTCCCATTTACTCACCACCCATGGAAGTTTCTGTATTTCCATCTCTGAGAGTAAAGCCGATTTGCTGGGTCCCTCTGGTACCCAAATTTGGAAAGTTCTACCTTTTTCTCCACCTCTGTTGGCTTTGATAAAACAGGTTACTGCCAAATCTATCAGAGCAGTGTCTCTTCTGTATCCCGTAAGTGCCCAGGAAGCCAGGGACTAGAGGAGAGTTTGGCATAACAGGCTAAGTCACTGTCAAATCTAAAACCTGCAAAAATAACCCCAAAACCACATAAAATCTGGCTCACATGTGTGTCCAGAGTATCTAGGTTTAACTGGACTACTTAGGGGTTTTACAGCATTCATGAATACACAAAAGCAATGGTTGTCCCAAAACTCAGACAATGGCTTAATTCCTGAGTAGTGATTATAAATCAGCTGCAGCAGCTGAGAAGAGGGGCTAGTGACCACAAAGCACAGCAAAGAGTGATCTGTGAAGGAAATCCATTTATGAAAAAGAAGTGCTCCGTTTCAGTGTAGTGTGTTGGGACAGAATTTAGTTATGGATTTGCACTAAGAAGAGCCTGTGGTAAATTCTGAGCCATTGCACTAAAGAGGTACCTGAGTATGAAGATGGTTATTGATTATTCAAACTGGCTGGGCCTTGAGGATCACATTTTCATGAAGGTGTTCATGTCCACATACATGTTCATTGGCCACACACCTGCCACAAAAGTGGTTTCCACATCTTTGTGCTTACACTGACATTTTCCATTGATGCACATGCAGTTGTTGTGTCTATGTGAACATGCCAATTTAGAGACTTCAGCAATTAAATATTAACCGAAGTATTCAACTTCTTGAACCAGTTTCCAATCAACACTTGCCCATCGTGCTGTCTTTTTGAAATGTCTCATCTCATTTGAGAACCACTCAGATCTGAACCTCAGCAGCTGAAGCAAAGATAACACGGTTACTCGTAAATAGGGATTCATTCACAGCATGAGTGTATAAAAATGGTCCTTTCCAAATTTTGTCCTCACACCAAAACAGTTTAGAAGGTAATAAGATGAACCACTGCGATAGTTCACTTGCTTAACTCCATATTGCAAATTTTTAGTAGACTGAATGCCAGAATTCTTTGAGGCTAAAAAGTGCAGTAACATTGTGTGTGCCAAACCCAGTAAGGCAACTAGTTGAAAAGCACAGATTCTTGCTTTAGACCCAAACATTTGAGGAAACAAATGGTGTTATTTTCACTATTAGTGTAACTTTAAAAGTAAATATTCAAACCTGTAGTTTCATGCCATACACTGAGTACTCTATCTCATGTATTACTCACCTGATTTTTACATTGTTGGTCCCTGAAAATCTGTGTATTTACATGATTACAATGACTGAAATAATCATTCTAGTGACACTATTAGCAATAGACACATTCAGGAGGAGTCCTTCAGTTTAAAGAGTTTGTTTTATTGTTTTTCTTGATCTGCACTGCTTTATAAATGTATACAGAAATATCTCTCTTCATATATATATATATATATATATATATATACACACGCATATATATTAACATGAATCCAGCCACCAGCTCCATTTTCCAGTTACTTCCCACAATTATTTTATTTAGGAAGCTCTGATGAAACACTTCTTTTGAAAATCCAGCTCCATTGCTTTTAGCATTTTAGCTGCAAAGCAATTACTCAGCCTGTCAGGGTAATCATCATAAATATTGCTGTCCACGGTTTTTCTACAAGCCAATAGTAACTGGTTGGGTCAGTTCAGCTCAATTCAATGACCTTCCAAGAAAGAGATGCATTTGTATTCCATTCCCAAACTACAGACTAGAGTGCACGTGAAAATGGGCCATTGTTAAGGCATTGACCTCTTTCCCATGATTTCTGAGTCATAACCCCTGACACCAGCAAATCTGAGCTCTGCATTCCATATATTTGCAGGTGCATTCTCTGTTTTTTTCTTGGAGAAGCTCGAAGCACATGAGACACCTTATGATTTCAAGGATCTGTCTGGACAAGAGTACAGCAGCACAACAGCATGGGTTCAGTTCCATTGCCCTGTAATGAATGGAGGGAGCTTTAAAGTTTTCACTGATTAGGTAAGCAAATCTGAGCTGGGAGCATCAGCTGAGAACAAACAGATGCCACGATGCAGTCTTTGAGGGACTACCTTGAAGGGTAGTTAATTGTGATCTAGGGATGTGCCCTCACTGAGTGCAAACTGCCCTGACTTCACAGGACTGTTTCACATCCACAGAGGCCTGGCCAGAGAATATAATGATATCACATTTGTAATTTTAGCAGCACTTTTTGGCAACAGTGCACATTCAAGCAGCCTTCACCCCAGAACTACCTGGTTCCTTGACTGGTGCTGGTACAAGCCTTCAAAAACCATTGTCCGAGAGCTGCAGCACCAGGCATGAGGAGCTCTGCCTCCTGCCCAGCCAACAGTGTGGTTGCTCCTGACAGCTCTAACAGCATCTGGAATTGGAATGGCAGCACAAATCGTCTCTCTTTCCCTCCTTCTCTTTCTTTCCTTTCCTCCCAGTCTAAATATGCACATGTTGGATGTTTCCCTCTGTTACCCTCTTCTCAGCCCCAGAGAGAAAGCAGGCTCAAAAAGGGCCACCAGCACCTGCCCCAACATCCAGCCTCACTTGTACTCATTCAGAAGATTTCACAGACATGAGTTAAATATTCTGCAATCAAACTACATCCACGTCACACTGATCAGTAAACTGAGGCCCAGAACAGTGACACTGCAAGATCAATCAGTTAGTGGTGGAAACCAGAATAAAACTCTGGAGTCAGCTGCTAACCACATAAGCTATCCCTGCTGCTGGCCTGGAAAGTAAAAATAATGGTTTGGAGTCCTCCAGTTTTCATTATTAGCTTTTTGGATGAGTTTTGCCTAAGGGGAATGAGTTATTCTCTGCTGTTGCATCAGTGTGTTCCACTTCAGCTGAATTATGTGTCACTTTATGGTAGGGTTGTCTTCATTTTTTTCTCGGCTGCTCTTAGGGAGATCTTTGTGAACATCTTGTTTGACAAATTCTGCACCACCCACATAACCACTCTGAGGCAGACTTAGCAGAGTCAGAGGCTGAGCCGGGCCCACTTATCTTCCGTGGATCTCGTCTCGTTGTTGCTAATTGGGACCTGCCAGTCCCAGTGGCCAGAGCAGAGCGTGGGGTTTGGTGCTTCGCTTTGCTGTTTTGTCCTTGTGGCTTTGGGCAAGTCACTGAGCTTGATTGATGGCGTGCTCATTTATGTGCTTGTTAGTTCCTAATGACAATTTCAGACGATGCAAAAACTATTTGCAACAATATTTTTATGCCTTATTCTTGCAGGCAGGAGAGATTGCATTAAAAAAAAAAAAAAAAAAAAAGGCAAGACTTCCACCCGAAACACAAGCATTTCTTGTCATCCTTTCTTCTTTTGTAGTTTCCTGAAACCTGGAAAACAAATCACCCAGACTGCAGTTTCTCAAAGAAAATTCATAAAAGAAATTTCCATTTCAGCAACAAATTTATTAAAAAAAAAATAGAACAACAAAAAACAAACCAACAAAAAACAAATCAACAAAAACCAACCACAAACTTTCATGGATGTTTTCAAGCAATAGTGGAGAGGTAGAGAAATATCTGATTTGTAAGCTGCCCTATCTTGATCCTATTGCTTCAGTCTTGAACATCAACAAATGATGGTGACTTTCAAAAATCCGTAGGTTGTGCTTTGGATGATATTTAGTTAAGCGATACCTCTCACGTATAGAATAGCCTTGATTACATTATCTAGCAGAATAAAACCAGATGGCAACGAAGTAACTATTTATCTTCCTGGTGAATTTAAATACATGGGGAAGTGAGGGCACAAAAAGCGTGGTTTAAACTTGGCATAATACGGTCACTGGGACCTATGAGGGCTTTCCCCAATAAGCTCTGCTCCTGCACCTAATCTTCACCTGAAGGCATTGCTACTGCTCTGACCTTCTCCTCCTTGAGCTCAGTCATCTCATTTGCACTTCCTCTTCTCAGTGTGCTCCTGATTTATTTCCTCAGCACCAGCACAGCATAGTTACACACCATCTAGTGACAGCATGGGAAGCACAGGTACATCCATAGGTGGTGTAAAAAGACCGGATGGGCAAGAATGAGCTATGGCAAAGGCAGAAAATTACAGACCAGCTCACTGGAGTCAATAATTGAAGCACTGCCAAATGCCGAGAAGTTTACCAGTGCTCCCTGCGGCGGGGAGAATATGGATGTGCTTCTGATGGAAGCCTTGCCCATCCCCATTTTGGATGTTCAGCGTGTTCTGTGATTGTGGTATGGTTGTTTCTGATCTGGTAACAGGCTGGTGTGACACTCTTCCACTGTGTGCTCAATGAACTAGGACTGCTGCTTGTGTTTGTACCATTTGTGGTTATACAGAGCAAGAATTCGCCCCTACGAAGGGATTGCCTGGGGTGGCAGTAAGTGCAGTCAATGCCAGAAGCTGCTCTTGGGGGCAAAGAGGGACAGCCTGGCAGGACAAATCTAAGCTCTGAACCTTTCACAATTCAGTATGCTGAGCAGCCCGGGTGGATGCTGAATTTCATTCTCTCTCCAAATTGCTGCAGATTTGTTCAAAAGGAGCCTTCCCTCATTGGTAGGGCCACACAACAAGAACCAGCACGCTCAGGGCTGACGATGACGTCCCTCCCTTTGGAGCGGCAGAAGCCGCCGCAGCAGCCAAGCAGAGCTGTCTGCCAGCCCCCCAGATAGGCAAACCCCAGTGCTCCTGCAGACACCTGCCAGCCAGGAGCCAGCCCTTTCTGCCTCCCCTCCAGGTGAAACTCTGATTCAGCATCTTAAGCAAAACCGCAGAACCTGCTTGTCAGTCTGGGAGCTCTCTCGCCTCTCTCTTCCCTCCGCCACAAGACTCTACATGCAGCCGTGCTGCTGCCCAGGGGCTGGAGCAGCACGTTCAGGAACAGCCTGACACTGGCTGCTGTTTCAGGAGCTGCTGGGCTTTGGCTTGCTCAGGGAGAGCGGTTGTTGCTCCCCAGGCTTGGCAAAGCTGTCCGGACTTGTACTCCCAAGGAGAGCTTTTCAGCACATCCTGGGCTCTGTCACCCAGAGAGAACTTTGTTGGGGGAGTTTGCAGCTTTTCAGAAGCAGAACTCTGGTGGTTTGTTCCTACCCAGGCTTCCCACCCCCCCCCCCCCCCCATGTAATTTAATTGTATTTTATTTTTGCTCGGTGGCTTGAAGTGCCAGTGACGTAGAAACACAGCAAAAGGATAATCCTGAACATAGTCATTGCTCCAAGCAAGGATGCTGGAGCCTTCCCAACCCCAGGTTTGCTTTGGCCCCCAGAGCAGCCTCCCTTCAAGCAGGGAGGAGGGCTGAGGGACAATTTTTTAGCTGACTGGAGTTGGCCAGAATTCCTCCTCAACCTGATACAGCCTTTGCTGTCATTCTTGTACTTACTTGCCTGAGTCATCCTAGTCCTTACTGAATCCCCCTCTTTCTTAGACCTTCTTTTTTATATTTGATGAGCCTCATATACTACAGTCAGGTTTATTTACTCTCTGGGGCCTGTTGGATTTCTTTCTTCATTTTCTCCTACAGCAGACTGCGAGTGAGAAACTAGCGTAGCCTTCATTCAGCTGGCCTCTTCAGCCTCTTCTTCCCTGACAATTCCTTTTATTTCCTATTGTAACCCAATCTTTTTTGTCCTGTTCTCTGTAGTCAGTCAAACAGATCCATCCAAACTATTAAAAGCAGGCTTTTCAGAGTAGAAGTATTCAACTTTTTATCTCTTCCCCTAGCAGAAGTGCAGGCATACAGATTCTGAGTGAGAAGGGCAAATACATTAGCTTTGGATACCAAAAGAAAGGCAGAAGGAACTGTCATCCTACCTAATAAAATGGAAAATCCTGGGAAACGCTGTATTTAGAAAGTGAAGATGAAACAACTCTCTTCCTCTCACTATCTAAACCAGTCCCAGAATAAGCATTAACCCTCAACCTGGAATTTAAGTCCTTTCTTGTCTAGATGGCTACAGTGGTTGGAAACAAACATCCCAGCATCCCTGAATTTAGTCTGAACAGTGCCATTGTTGCCTCTTTGTCCACATAATTAGGCTACACCTAAAGGTATGAATTTTGCACTTAAGGAATTGTAAAAGTGACTTTGGCCTTGAAGTGATCACATTTTGATAAGGCACCAAGAACATTTCTACAAATGAGGAGAAATGGCATTGATGTACTGATAAATTTGGAAAGAGAAGCTTATAGAGCAGAGTAACAAGTAACTGATTGTATTTAGAAAGACTTTCATTAAGTTGAATATAAAAGATTAGGCTGTTCTGTGATGCCTCACAGTCTGGGCTATTATGATACTTGTAGCAAGAATGAGATTATGATTTTCAGAGGCTTGAAGAGATGTGAAAGTAAAACCCCAGGCTTCAAGCAGTCAGTGAAAATGAAATTAATAAAGGAGAAAAGTGCTGGTACCCTGAGAAAGCAGAACAGAGATGAATGAAACAACTCCAGCCTAACAAGGAGATAAGCATTAAATCCCACTCCTCTACAGATCTGGGATATGTCAATACCAGGACATGAAAACTTGGTTCACTCAATTGTTTGGGACAGTCTAGTAGTTTTTAGACAACTGCTTCTGGGTTGTTTCCCCAAGCACAGCTCTGAAGTCATCCCAGAGCTGGGTGGCCCCTTTTCTGACCTTAATCTAAACAGATTAATGAGGTTGCATGTGGTAGAACTTGCTAAGCAGTGCTTGAAGCTACAAAGAGGGAAAGGTAACAGGCCCCACTTCATATCCAGCCTCTAGCTAGAAGCTCAAAGATACAAAACTGAGCTTAAAGCTGTGTCAACCTCAAGTTAAAACTCTTGAGCAGCCTTGTAAGTAGATGCCTTTTCCATCCTTCATTCTTTACAGTTTTATACCAGCTGTCATGTTCACTGCCTAGATCAGTACAGAAATTAGGAATCCCCTTACATGTTATGTCTCCTCACACACAGAAATGGTGGTGGGTGACCACAGGAGTCCCCTTAGAGAGAGGCACAGCTTCATCACTACTGTATCATCTCAGGTGGACCGGCAGAAGTCTTGGTAGGCTTTCCTGGAGAAGTTAAATCTGGATGAAATGCTAACCTAAATGCTAATTAAGTGCTTTATGCCCCTCAAAGATCTTGTTTCAGGCTCTTGGCAGACATGGGCACCTGCTTCATGTGTTAATCAACAACTTGCAAGGAAGGTGAGATACTTCTTTTCTTCAAACAAATGAAATTCTTTATTCCAGTTAATGTACATCCTGCTCAGAGCATCCTTTGGTATGGCCTGCAGTGCTTCTGCTTTAATCTCTCCCTGTAAACAGGCTCTATTTCCACAAGGAATTTTCTCTGTGTTGGTTTCATCCAGGATCTGTACCTTGCCTTGCAGTTTTCTAGTTCAGGTCCTGTATATTTTTTCTCCTAATGGATCCCACAAAGCTTCCACCATAAACAAAACATAAAATAATTTGTAAAGTTTCTGGTGCTTCAGTACTCAAAACTGCACCGAGAACCCTTGGTTTGGCCAGGGGCTTGGGTGTTAAACCTCAGCCTAAAAATACTGCACTCAGGAGTGCAGCTGGAATATCCCTTCATGAGACCATCTGTCATAGCTGAGCTCTGAGCAGTTTGGTACATTGCTGATCTGTCTCAGCGTGCTCTTAAGTTGTTTTTGTCTCCCCACTGGTGAGGCACATTCTTCTCATTCTCTTAATTTGTTTCTCCCAGAGTGTTTTTATTCAGCAGTTGTCACCAAGTCAATGTGACATGTAACAGGAGGGAGGAGAGGGACACGTTGTGGCTGACCCATTCAGTGTGCCCATTGCACAGGGTCCATCCTGCTGCTGTTTCTCCGACTCCCATTGCAGGCCCTGCTCTCTGCCTGCTTGGAGATGAAGAAAATCATGGCAATGCCTGTTGACAGTGGCTGGAATTTTGTTCTCTTTTTCCATTGCCGGTGAATACTGGAGCCTTTCAGCCCTGGGAGTGAGCAGTTTCACCCAGGGAGCTGAATTTTCCCACTGCCCTGCTGAGCCTTCCACACTCCTCACGGCACGACGACGCTTGTATGGAGTTCCTTAGAATGGGTTGTACATAAACACACATTTCAGTCCCTCTGCATGCACCACTCTGTTCTTTCTTTCATATCCTCCTGTCCTTTTCCCCTCCCTTCTCTGCTCCCTGTACGTCTTGTTATACCTTGTTTCTACATGCCTAAGTCATGCTTTAAATAACAGCTGTCTGATTCTTTGCTTCTTCTCATACCCAGCTAATTATTTTCAATTTATTGATTTTCCACATGGAGATTAATGGGTTATTCAGCTCTCAAAGCCTGTATCCACACAGCTGTCAGCCCATGCATGGGTATGGGAAGGGGTGGAGGGGGTATATGTTTATGTGGTTGATCACCTTTCTGATGAACTTGTGAAACAAACCAAAGGGATTTTTCTCTTCCTTTTTCATTATAAAAAGCTTCAAGTTTTTGGCAATTAATAAACACATTTCACAGGGAGTAAAAAGTAATAAATAAAAACCTGGTAAGTTTGCAGTAAGAAAATTGTTAACATGTGTTTTTCCTGTATCTTTAATTGCACTGGCTAATGTATTCTGGGTGTGAACGAGCCAGGCACAGTCACAAAGTACCAGGGCACAGATGTGGGTGAAGGGGGCCAGAAGCTTGCCCAGGACCCCTCCTCTGGTCCCATCCAGCTATTTCTGTTTCTTTGAGCTGCTCCATCAGCCTGTGGGGTTCAAACAACCAACCCTTTCCTTGGTTCTTTCTAACCAAGTTCATGTCAGTGGTCCCATGTGCAGCACAGCACCTGCATCACACAGCCAGGAGAGGCACGAGAAGCGGTGCATTCACTGATGGTGAAAAAGTATCATGGAATCATAACTTTTATGCATGGATCACAGCACTGATCTTACTGGTCTATCTGGCCACAAAGAACCCATGGAATTATGCTAATTTAAGGCTGTGGATTTGAGCCTTATATATAATTAATTAGTAATTCGAGGGATAGGAACTTTAAAAATGTTTTGCAAACTCCTCTATTAGCAGTTTTCACACCATTTCATTTTGTCAAGTCAAGTGTGAGCGTGACCAGGCTCGATCTGTAAGACAGTAATTGCCAAGGGACTTGGGGAGAAGTGGGAATAAATGGCTAAGAAATGCAATCAGCAGTTAAAGTAAAAATAAACAGAAACATTGGCAAAGTGATTACTACTTAGCAAGTCTGAGCTCAATATTTCCTGCTTTCCTGGAGCCTATCAAAATGGTAGCCCAGATTCTGTGCCTCCTTAGGATCCTTGGCTTGATGGGCTCAGCACAGAGCTGATGACTGCAGATTTCACTGTTTTCAGGGTACGTTCAGAACTCTTCAAAAATCAACCCAGTTACTTATGGTTTAAGATGTTCAGCTTAAAAAAAACAAACCTGGTTGCCACAGCAAAGCCCTTTTTAAACTTCTGACCTTGACTTTCATTCTTATTCCAAGAATACCAAGGCAAAAACTCCTTCTTCTGGTCCTGACCCTCCTCTTGCCAAGCATGGATGGACTCAGTTTGGTTCTGGGCAAGAAGTTGCTCCCAAATCTACTACAGCTTTTCTTGTGACCACTGCCCCAAGAAGCCCACGGGTGTTAAAACTAGAATGTCCCAGTTAGACCAACTGGTAAGATTTGACTGCAAGTAAGTTAAAAATAGGGATAAGGATGCTGGTTTAAAACCAAGATTTTGGAATGAGGGGCTTAAACACAGGAGATTTGGGGCAGAACATGGAGTAGTTCTGACCAGAGAAACGTGACTGAAGAGCAAGACAGGACTACACATGGGGGCTTTTTTGTTAACCAGTTCAAAAAGGGGATGGTGGGACAGCTGAAATGTGTCCAAATAATATTAATTTCCCTCCACTGTTAATTCCCAACGCAAATTAACCTCAGTCATTTTCCTCTTCCCTCTTAGACACACACTATTTGTCAAGGCATGTTGCCTTAATACTTCCTAACCAGCTGGGATAAATTTAGCCTGCCCAAGAAAAAAGCACAACATGGCAGCCCTTGGATGAAGGAGCAAACGTGTCTCCTGCTGCCTGCAGACTCTCGTAGGTCATCACAGCACACGTGTGTCCCTCTCCTGCTATGGCTTTTGTTGAAAATGGCTCAAGGTACAAAAAACTGAAGCTTCCTGTTGGGCTAGGAGCGGATCAGTGTGGGTAAGGTAGCGTGGGCAGGAAGGCATGCGAGCATCTGGTTTGAATAGCTCCACACATGCAAGATCAGCCAACTTTCTGTAGGTTTCACGGTTTTTGGTTTTTTATCCCTGAGCTCCGGAGCAGTGGTGGACCCCACCCTGCCCGTGCCTCCCAGGAAGGCTGCAGGGAGCTCATGGAAAGGGGACCAGCCCCTTCATTTACAGGAGCCCCTGAGGTTAGAAATAACCCCAAAAAGCTCAGATGCGCTCCGGAAGATTGAGTGTCTTCTGAGACACTCGGGAGGCAGGAGGACCTGGTTGCCTTGATGTGCTCCTGGTGGGTAAGCAACATGTGAGAAGACAGGCGACCGAGGGCCTGCAGGATACACATTCCTAAATGTCACTTAGCCATACAACCTGCGAGGGCGGAAGCGTGGGCAGATGGAGAAATAATATTTTCATTGAAAATTCTCTACCTCTAAAATATTTCCTGTCAGGTTCCTTCCAAGGAGGGCTGGAGCAAGGAAGGAGGGGGGCCGAGGTGGGATGTGTGGCGGTGGATACAAGTTTGTGATTCCTCAGACCTCTCCATTTTGAGAGCACTTAACTCAATCCCCTTTTTTCTCCCCCTCCCTGAGAAAAGGATCATGGTAAGCATTACTGGAGCTGGAGGCAGTTTGGGAAGTGAAATAAACACCTGACTGTTAAATGCTAAGTGTTTACTCAACCAAAAATAAAAATAGTTCTGGTTTCCTCCACGATGCTCTAGAATTACGTTCATCAGGGCACATGAGCTGGAGGTTTCCACAGGGTGAGTCTTGAAAGGCTGAAACTCTTTGGAGGGGAGAAATTTGGATGCAATAAGACAGGCCTCTCTCCGTCCTGTGAGAGCTCTTCTGCCATGGAGAAAATGCTGCAGCTGTTTGCCTGGTGCAACTTAAAAATAAACTCCCTCCTCCTTTCCTAGCTGCTCCTATCAGTTTCAGATGTCAAATGCAAGGGGTCAGAGTCCAAGGGTGGGCAAGTCCCCTTGGTGTGATCTGAAGGGGAGAAGGAAGATGTGCCTCAACACCTCAGAGGAAATCTCAAGGAGTTTGGATGTGCAGTCACAGCAGCCTCTGGGTGCTCAGGAACTGCAAATGCACAAGGCACACAGCAACCACTAGAGCTGGATGTGGCTGTGCAGGGATGGCCCCAGTACAGCAGAGCAGAAACTTTGTGCAGACACTGACATTAGGAATCCTCACGGGAACGTTCTTTGCTGTAGCTCTTCCCATCAAGTTGCAGACATCGATGTTGCTGTAGATGATCTGCATCACAGAGAGCCGAACTGGAGCACCAGAAAGTTGCAATATGGGCAAAATTATTCTGCTTGTGCTTCATCTCCAAAATGCAAGATGGGAAATGCTATGTATTACCAAAGACATTGGGCTTGATTGTATATGACACATACATTTGCAATATGTTTCCTTCACTTAGGTCATCCATAGATGAACTAGGAAATAGCATTTAACTCACATGAAATAGAGCAGATTCCTTCCCTGAATGATGACTACTTGCTAATTCCCAAAGCTTGCCAACTTGTAAAGTAGCCCAGAAGGGCTGTATATGAACCAATCCCTACTTCAGTGGCTACTGCACTGTCCTGTGCAGATATTCTCTTTCAGGTAGCAAAATACATTAAGACAACTGAAGAAAAGGACACCCATTCTGCACATTTTTAGATGGGGGAGAGAAATAGGGTGTCCAATGGGAGTCCAAACTGGCATTTGTATTCAAACCAGCTGACATCAACTGCTTGGAGAAAAAAGTCCTCACCTTTCCCCTTCTTAACTTAAATGAGACAAATCCATGGGATCCAAAGTGATTTGGGACTCCCAGGCAGATAAGCTGAACAGAAGTTACAAGGCTCTCAACCCTGAATTTGCTCTTGAGAACTGGGAAGCTCAGAGGGAGAGAGAAACACCCAACCTGAGTTGAGGTAACAGTAAAGGTGGATTAGCATGGAACTCTTCTTGCTTAAATGAAATTTGCTGTAGTTAACCAGAAAGTGTTAGGATGAGAAATTGTAGAATAATTTAGGCAAAGAAAAACTAGAGCCACCTGTTTAAAGTTAGCCTTTAACCTCTTCCCTCTGCCTTCCCTTTTGCTTTCCCTCTCTTTCAAATTCTCCCAGTATCTCCTCTTTCCACAGAAGCAAATCTTCCCCAGGGAAAGTCGATTCTGAAGGCAATTTTCCAAAAACCATTTGGCAGAATTGGCCGGTGCTTCAGCTGCAAACATGAAAAGGCATTTATTCCACTAACTCAAACGTATTTTGGAAGAGACATTACTGAACTTGTTTTAGGAATATACTTTGACTGCATCAGTTTTATTGCTTCTTGTATAAATGTCAAACTCAATTTGCCTTGAAGCAGAAAAAACTTAAAGTACATGGTAATGTATATATTACATACAAAAACTGGGAAAAAAAGTGTTGCCTCTGTGGTAAACTCAAGCCTATTCCATGTTAATTGTGCTCATCATACACACGCAGTATTTCATCAGTGGTGAGAAGAGGGAGGGGGTGTGATCCTGGCATTGAGGACTCTGTGTGTAGGATTGTTGTAAGCTGGCCAGATAATACAGGATCCTATTAATTCTTCAAATTTGGTTGCTTAATTTTGGGACCTAAAATTTTCTTGTTCATCCCGTAAAAAGGGTTGGTTTTGTGTTGTGTAAAGAACTTGTGGTAACCCTGTCCTTTGTGCACCATCAGCAGCATTTAACCTTGCACTGTTAGCACGTCAGCCAGCACACATCACGTTTGAGATCCAGGACACCCAGCAGCAGAGGACTTTTTTCTTGGAAAGGGGGGGAGAAAAGAGCAAGTCTTCCAAATTCCTACTTCAATCAGCACTCATTGCCAAATTTTCTAGCAAGAAGTGAATTGGCTATTTCAAAACACTTTATCTCAGCAGAACTATAGTTGGAATTTCTTGGGGGCTAAGGGAAAAAGCACATCTTTAATCCAAAGGTTGTCCCCCTGCTGAATTTCAAAGACTTGCTGCAGACAATGTGGATACAGAGCTTCTAGGAGAGGAAAAAAAAAAGGACTTTCTTCTATAGTAAACAAAAAGAACACCTAAATAATCTTATTTCTGGCCTTTTACCATACAACATAATTTGCAGTAATTTTAGGTATTAGGACAGGCTACACATTAGGTGCTGCCATTCTTAAAATACTACTGTGAACACATTAGATTTTGCAGTGTTTTAATTTGCATTCTAAGGTCTGATCCTGTAAAACTATAACTTCCTTCTTGTGAGTAGCTGCAATGGCATCAGCAGCGCTTTTTATCTACATAAACTTAATGTCTTGCACAATTATTTGCAGGATCAGGACATAAGACTGAAAATGCAATTACTATGTGAGTTACAAAAAAGAAAATGCTCTCTGCAATAGTAGGTGAGATTCTCTGCTGGAGTAAATGATATAGGACCCATTGAATTCAATGGAGCCATCCTGATTCACACCCGCTGATATGGCCCATTAATTTTAGTGTATGAAAATGAATCTCTGCTCTAAAAATACCAATTAGTAATAAGCTTTGAGAAAGAAGAAAAAAAAAATCAATTTAAATTCATTTTGTATAATGCACATTTTCTGATGCTATTTTAGTTAAATTATTATTATGCATAATAATGGCAGGGCAATAGGTGCTGTCACTTTAGGAATTTGCAGCTGTGATGGGTAGTATAAAAGTTAGTGATAGGGAAATTTCAGAAAAGCCCATCAATTGAATACAATTGTCACTATTGTAATTTGGATTAGGGTAGTGCGAGCACATAAAAAGACATTCCGCCAGCTCAAAATAATTTACAGTCTAACTAGAAAACTAGAGCAGAGAGGAAGGAGGGAAACTGAGGGGACAGAGCTTCCATGAGTGACTGAGCTGGGAGTCAGCATCCTCCTCCTGAGTGATGGCCAGGTGTGCCATTCACCACACCAGGCTGATCCTCACGAAGGTGGAGGTTTGTGAAGGGCATGTGCACAAGTGAATGTGGATTTTGGCACCGAGCCACTTTCAGCATTGAAACTCCCCGGAGACAAGCATGTGAGCAAGATCCTGTGTGAACACCCAGCTCTGCAGGCATTGAAACACCAGTTGGTGCATGGGGTGATTTGCATGCTCATTTTGCTTCTATTCAGCACTCATCCCACATGCATTTGTGCAGAGGAGATCACACTCCTGCGCCGGAAAGTTAAGTGTTGTCTCTGTGCATTGCCATTCAGCATTGGGTTTTCATGAACAATAACAGCCTTCTGGGATAAGTGGCACTCAAAGAGGATTCAAAGCTGGTTTTCTCATATTCCGAGCGATCCTGCCATAGTAATGAATTGTAGTCAGAGCTGGATTACTCTCTGTTACTCACAACATCAGAGTTGAAACAAATGAGGGGGAAAAAATTGGTTCATGCAGTGGGTAACTGAGGGTAGGAACTCACGTCCACTGGACATTGCACAGGCCAAAAGTACCAGTGGGTTCAGAAAGTCACTTAATTCCCAGAGGACAAACACAGCAGTGACTATCACACATTATTGTCTCCAGCTGCAGATGAGCAGAGGTGGGGAGGACACGAGGAGGAGATTGACACTCACAGGTTGCCCTTTCATGTCGATTCCCCTCAGCAGTGTGTGAGCCAGCCCCGGGCACACTGGACCTTCCTTTCACCCTGGGGCACAGACTGGAGTCTGCCCCAGTCCCAAACCCCAGCACCCACCAGAGTAGTTCAGGAAATTTAAATCTGTAGATGCTCTAATATCGAGGGGTAATTTTTGAAAGTTAAAAAAAATAAAAGGAAGTTATAAAAGTCTCTCAGCTCAGCCTTCTTTTGGAGCTATTTCAGGGTCTGCTTTGGAAACCTACTTCTCTGCGCCTGTAAGTGTATTGACTTTGAAGAGTTAAACCCATTTATCGCTTCTTGGGATGACATTAAAGTCACATTACAGCAGCCAAGAGTTCAGGGTCCAAAGCACAGCGAGCAGCTTTGTGCCACTGGGGTTGCACAGACCCTCTAGGTATGGAGCCTAAGATGTGGAAGCTTGTTATTTCATCTAACCTTCAGCAGCTGCGAGATCAACAGCAGCAGTTCACAGAGGCAAGTCATCCTCAGGACATGAACTCCCTTCCTCCCTGATCCTCCTCTCCCACCAGCCCCTCTTAGTAGTTTCACCTTGTTCTGCAGTTATGAAGTTGTTTCTCAATGGCAGAGAAAGGAAAAAAAAAACCACCCTCAACATTTCTTTCTCTAAGAACCCTATTGACAGGCAGATCCTGTGGATTCCTCCTAGTACAGCTATCTTTGAACTGAGGACTTCTTAGTGAAGTTGGGGAGTTTCCTGGGGTTTTACTGTTTTTTTCCTAAATTGATTGTGGAATTTTTAAACAAGGTTGGTGCCTCTGATCTTTTTCTCAGCAGCTGCAAAATCTGTTTCTCCCCCCACAACTTGTTTCACAGAAACCAGGTATTGGAAAAATTAAAGGGGAAAGGACAGCAGCACCATTTGCAGAGCCAACCTCAACTGAAAAAAAAAAGGATCATTGCTATTGCTTTGTGAACAGTCAAATATCCAAAAGGGCTTTGATCAAGTTTTGGGCTTATAATATTTGTGAATTAAGGATAACTACAAAAGTTTACTCTAGATTTTGATTTGAATATTGGATGCTCCTAAAGATCATTAATCCCCACTGTTTGGTTCAGGTCCCTGCTGTGAAATACAGATTTCTTGTTATTTCTTGTGTGAAGACTTAATTTTTCCAAGCTTTCAACAAGAAAATGTAATTTGTATCTTCCTGCCTTTTTTTTTTCCTGGTGGATTTTCCATGTTTTGCTCTGTATCTTTTGGTTACAAAGATGCTGACCCCACTTCCACAACACTAATTGATTTCAGTGGACTATGGCCTGGTATTTTTCATGTTAATCTGTCTATAGGTACACACGGTGAGGTTACATTGCTGTGAGTATAAACTCTTCCACAGGCTGGGATACACAGATGAGCTTGGCCACAATAATGAGAGAAACCTGTAGGGATAAAACAACTCCCAGAGGCAAAATGGGATCTTTTTTGGAGTTACATTAAATAAAAAAATGGGTAAAACCATATACACATGCACACAATTTAATTTTGGGATGTGACACATTGTGTTTCTTCCTGGAGCAACCAACAAAAAATCCAGATGAAAAGATTTCCTTAAGAAACCTCCATCTTTCTCAAAATCAGCACAGTGATGAGAATGTCTACACAACTGTAGCCTGTGCAGGGTTCTAAACTCACTTTGGCTGTCTTGGGCCAGCCTGACAAAGCAAGGATCAGCATCCAAGTACTTCGGTGGCTTTTTACTCCAATCCTTTTGAGGGACTTCTACACCAACCCAATCCCATTTATTTTACACTCAACCTTTCCAAATAATGTTGGAACCAGAAAGTTATTTATGTGACCTGCTTAATTGAAAGAGCATTTGCTGTCAGTGATCAAATAAACTGTTATTGATCTTCAGCATTGGAGGCTACTCACATGGTGCATTCTGGTACGTATTTTTCATTAAGACACTTTTCAGAAAAAAAAAACACAAAAAAAAAGATCAGAAAGCAACTGCAGCAAAAAAATATTCCTGTAGGGTACTGAGAGAAAAAAAATCAAAGAGGTTTGAGAGTGACTCCAGAGAAAAGAAACTGCAAAGCACAAAATAGCAACACCACCAGTGATTGCACAGAAATGTAAAGGCTTCCATACACACAACATCCTGCTCTGAACTCCCAACATTTAGTGAAAAAAACCCTGTTTTAAATCACAAAGGAATATCTTGGTCCTTTGTTTGGGCAAAAAAGAGATGAGTCACAGGATCGCAATATGGGTCAGGTTGGAAGGGACCACAGTGGGTCATCTGGTCCAAAGTCTCTGCTCAAGCAGGGTCATCCCCGAGCACATGGCACAGGATTGTGTCCCAATGGCTCTTGAATATGTCCAGTGAGGGAAACTCCACAACTTCTCTGAGCAATGTGCCCTGGGAATGAAAAAAGTGCAGCAGTTAAAGGGATTTCTGCTTTGGACCTGATCTGAACAAGCCCTCTGTGAGCCCTGGTGACTTACTACCCTCCTCATCTTTTCAGTATAATTGGACACTGTTCTTCTTAACTCATCTAGAAAGTTAAGCCTGGTTTTGATTTGATCAGATGTTGAATGCCTAAGCCAGCCTGGGTCTGACTATTAAATGGCAAGATCCCTACATACTTGGACGATGCTTGGATCTGCATCACTTTTGCCTCCCCTTGAACAAGTTACAAATCCTTCCTTGCTCTCCCTGACTGATTCAAAGAACAGAAACAGTGGAAACAAGTGAAGAGCTCATCTGTTGCAGGAACCAGGTCATGGCTGCTCTGACTATCCTGCTAAATAGGACAGAGCCAGGGAGCAGAGTCCTGCTCCTGAGCTTGGCCGTACCCACGAGCAGGGGTGGAGTCTCTGTCTTGTCGTGGGCCAGGCAGGGTGAGACACAGCAGCTGATTTGTGAGGACTATAAGGATCCAGGCTCTGAGCTCATGCCTTGCTGCTCTTACTTAGCTGGACAGATGTAGGATGTGACAGTCTTCAAATCCCAGCATTGGTGTTTTCTGCCTTTTTGCGTTCGAAAGCAGAAACTGAGGCACAAGTGGTGGTCATTTACAAGAAACATTCTGATCCCAAAGGTTCACAGAGCAGAAGAAAACCCTAAATGGTTAATTGCTAGATGCTGAAAAGTTATTATTCCACACAGTGGGATGGAGTTTAAGATACGTCTCATTTGTGACTAATTCTGTGACAAAGCTGTTCCTTACATCATGTCTGAGAGAGAGGGAAATACTTGTCCTACTTTTACAGCTGAGACCAGAGGGTTCTGTTGTGTTATATTTTACTTCTTGCAACTTCTTCTGATTGTGCTTAGGAAAAAAAAATACTTAGAACTATGAAGACATCAAGGTCAGAATTATCTTTCTCTCAAACTAAGAAAGCATTCACAGCACTGGAGAGCTGCTGGGCTAATTTTTATACCCTTCTTAGTCTGAAAATTCACTAGGCTGTAAGTAAGATCAAATTTTTCCATCCTTGGGGGTTTTTATCCTATTTTTAAGTGGAGTCTTATTCAAACTTCATTTTACAGCAGGATATTTTTCGGTCTCTTAAACCAACATACTTTATGTTCTTGTCTGTTATTAAAAAATGAGAGAATATCAAGTCATGACTACATTTTCAGGCTGCAGCCATTTTACTAATAAAATTACACAGCTCTAAAATATAAGGCTTATAATGGAAACACTAACATAGTCTTGACTCTGCTCTAATATCACTGAACTTCCTTTGGGGGTGAAGCTTTGCCTCAGGAACCTTAATTATCTGATGTGGTCAATTACTCCAAGATAATGATGATTTTATCAGGTATTACTGCTCAAATATTTTACTATAGACAGGCTACTTAATTGCATTCCTGACCTACCAAAATGCTTACAGATGACTCAATTAAATGGTAAGAAGAGGCAGGGGGAAGGGAGGGAGGGACAGCACTTAAAATCCTTGCTTAGAGTTCATTTGGAGAATTTTGTTCTCTTGAAAACACTTTTTTCCATCCATCCATCCATCCATCCATCCGTCCATCCATCCATCCATCCATCCATCCATCCAAACAAGTTACCCAGACATTGCCTGGACAGGAAATTTGAATAAACAAGCTCAGTATTAATGGAAAACATGTCCAGCCTCTCTGTTGCTGAGGGATTGAGATTGGATCCTGGATAATCCCTGTGGTGGATTAGCAAAGTCATTTTGACATCCCCAAGTGTCCCAGAGCATGGTGAAATAAAATTTCCACCATTCAGGTAAAACAGAGTTTTTAAGAAAGTGAGGAAATGCCTTTGTCATTTTCTGGAGATAGTCTCAGCTTCTGTATGTCCAGGTGTGATTCAGCCTGGAGTCACCTGGCTGGCCCAAGTTTCTCTCTGTTATCCAAGCAGTTCCTGGTGCTGGGCTGGCATTTGCCAGCGTGGCTGAGGTCACCCCAAGGGCTGCTTTAATTGGCATCTCTGCTTCAGTGGCCCTAATGGGCTGTTTCCCAGGCACAGAACTGCCATGTCTTAGGAATGCTTTGGCTGCACAGCAAAGCTCAGCTCAGCTCAGCCCTCGGTCTGACCCTGCCCTGGATGCTCCTGCATGGACAGCACAGACCTGAGGGAGCAGGGAGCTTCTCCCAGCGCCCCCAGACAGGGAGGGAGGGGGGTATTTCCCCTGCCAAGCAATCAATTTGCTGCTGGTGAAATAGGAACTGTGAGCAAGATTTTGAGGGTAGATTATTTTCCCCTGCTGCTTACAATAATGTTACTGTAAGATTTTCAGCAACTGTGTCAAGGACTGAGCCAAGATACTCCAGAACAATGGCCAGGCTGCCCTTCCTTTCATGGCTGCTGCGTTTCTCCACAAAGGTTCATTTGTCTTTCCATTCTGGAAATAATATGTATTGTTGCAGTATTGTTGCAAAAACTGGCAGCGAATCCTCCTGGGCAGGAATGTGGTTACCCACTACTGCATGAGGCTAACAGGAGGAGAGGTGACATTTTATGGGGTTTTACTCAGAAAACTTTTCATGAGAATATTATTACCATTTTATGGGGTTTCTCAACAGAATTTTCATGGCCAGCATTCTGATCATTTTCTGTTATGTTTTCAGCCTTGCTAATACTCAGTCACATTCCAAAGCACAGCATCCACAAATATTCCCAAATATATCCTAAATTGCCCAGGAAGGAAACAATTTTCCTATCTGAAATTAGAACAAAATATGATTCTGAAATGTCAAATTTTAGCAAACTTCAACGTAGCAGCAATTGGTTTGGATAAGTGAAAACAGTTCGGTTTGACTTTTAAAAATATTACTATCATTAGTTCTCATATCAAGATGAAAAGGCATATTGAAACTGCTGTAATTCTTCCATTATGAAGAAAAGTGGCAACATTCAAAGACACAGAAAAAGGCAGCAAAATAATCTTAAGCACCATGTAATGCACCATGATTTTGTTCAACATTATGTAAGCAATTAGAGTTTTTAGTGAGTGAAACGGTGAACTGAGGCCAAAAAATGTGGGCTCTGTGCAAATAGTGTCAAGAACAGCCTTGATCCAAAGAATTCTTTATGGAAGCTGCCCTGGCTGTGGTGCCTCCTTTCACTGCCCACGAAGGGCACCAAGATGTGTCCCTGTAACACAAACTGCCAGGCATGGTTTCTCAGTTTGCTGAAAGATATGCTGCCAGTAATTTTTATTTATGAAACCCAGGGCCTGTTGCACATCGTACACTGTGCTGTGGTGTTTGTAGGTGAAACTGCTTGACTGAGCCTGCCAGGCTGGACATGCAGATCATCCTGTCCATCAAAGGGGATAAAGTGTGGGCTCGCTAAATTGGTGCCTGTTGACATCCCTCTCCACACACCCCCTCACAAACCCTGACCCCTCCCAGCTAACTCACTTTCTTGTACCAGTTTCCATTCAACCAACCTCCCCCCAGAACTTATTCCAAATACTGCAAATCAAATTTTTATGCCTGCAATGCTTCAGCTCCTTTTTACAGGACATACATATTTCAGATTTACCACTTAATACAATTATAGTTCATTTAGCCAGCAATTACAGTAATAGGAAGACTGGCAACCACTGTCATTCAGACTGGAAAATCGATGTTGCACAGAGGTACTTTTATTCATTCTGTGGAGTGCCTCTTTCGTTAGATGCACATACTCTGGATTCACTGGGAAAGTTTAAGATCACTCTCATTTTTATTTTTTTTTTTTTTTCTATTTATCCATATACTATTTGGTTTCCAGACACAAAATATAGTGAGTGACATCCTGAGGTCCCCTACAACCTGATTTATTCTATGATTCTGTGAAATATTGGTTCTGTTCTTTCAGCAGATCTATTTTCTATTGTGTTTCACCTGACTGAGGACCTTTGACAATCCATTTCTCAGAGGCAGCTCAAAATATGGTTGTCCGTGAGCAGTGAAATAGAATCTTTGGAGCTTTGCTTAAACTTTTAGCACAATGTTTGCTTTTAGTCCAGATTCCATAAACTTATGTCAAGGAAGGCATTTAAATAGGTGTTTCAGTTAATCCTTAATTTAACAGAGTTCTGAAGAATCCACGTAAACATATGGCTACAGTTAAGCAAATGTGCACTGGACAGGAATGAAGTGCTGAATTACAGATGTAGTGCTTCCAAGAGAAAGCTCAGACTAAAACCCTGTCTCCTGAGTTTTAAATCCTCTCTCTCAGTCACTTAACCATGCTGCAGCAAAGCTATGCTGGACTGATGGTTAAAATAGCTGTGATATTTGCATCTGATTATGGGAAAAATTAAGACTCACAGAGGGCAAAAAGGATCTGTAGTTGTACCTGGAATATTCAGTCCCAAAAAGGGGATGGCTAGCAGTGGGAGGCTCCCTTTGTTGTTCAAAATGGAAACTCCTTAAATCACTGCCATTACAGCAAGGAGTTGTTTCAGCAAGGAGAATAATGATATTTTTGCAGGTTGCCAAACTTTTGCTGTAGAAGAGCCTCTTGGCAGCAGATCCACTTGATTGGATGAGCATTACTGAATTTCCTCGTTGATCTGTTTGTCTCTGCATGGTGCCATCTTTTGATGGTGTTACATTATAGCCCCTTGTTCTTATGATAAATTATTTTAATCCATCATCAGAGCACACTCTTGCTCTAATGATGGATTAGTTCTATGCATCATCAGGGTGAGGAGCACTGATAATGTACCATTTGAACCCCCACTGACAGTGGAAAAACCTGCCAAAAGAATTAGTTTGCACTACACCAATGTGAAACCAGAGATAAAGGTGCCATTACAGCCCACAGGAAAAATTCCATGCAGGAGAAGCGAGGCCAGCTCCAGCGACAATCTGGAGGAAGAACAAGGATGGAGACATGGTCACCGAGCCACGTGGCAGTGCAGGGTCCATCCTTTCACACCAGAGAGCTGTGCAAGTGGGATAAACCTGCCCAAAGGTGCAGGTGTGTTGTGTGGGTTCAGGGCTGCAGCAGTGTCCCTAAATGGTGTCAGAGCAACTCACCTTGTGCACAGGGTATGAGGAGGCCTGAATTCCTTTGGGGATTGTACAGGGAGCTTAAAGAATCGCTGAATCTTAGAATGGTTTGAGCTGGAAAGGACCTTCTATGTCATCTACTTCCAACTACATGCCATGGGCAGTGACACCTTCCACTAGCCCAGGTTTCACCAAGCCCCATACAACCTGGCTTTGGACACTTCCAGGCATGAGGCAGCCACAGCTTCCCTGGGCAACCTGTGCCAGGGCCTCCCCACCCTTACAGGGAAGGATTTCTTTCTGATATCTGACCTAACCCTGCCTTCTCTCAGTTTAAAACCATTCCCCCTTGTTCTATCACTGTATGCCCTTATCCAAAGTCCTTCTCCATCTCTTTCAGAGCCCCTCTAGGTACTGGAAGGTTCTATAAAGTCTCCCCAAAGTCGTGTCTTCTCCAGGCTGAACTGCCCCAGCTCTCAGATTTTCCTCCTAGGAGAGGTACTTCAGCCCTCAGAGTAGCTTTGTGACCATTTCTGGACTTGCTCCAACATCATACTGACAGCCAGGGCTCCAGATGGCTTGAAACTCTGCTGCCTGGCCCACAGGTCAGTGCAAATCCTTGGGGCAGGTATCCCCCATTGTGCTCCTTTCTTGTAAAGCCATACTTTGTGTTACAACTGTGATGATAAACATCAAGAAAGCATTGAACATCAAAGAAAACACACAAGGAATTGAGCAGTTTATCATTCACCTTCAGGTAAATCCATAATACAGAACATTAAACAATATTGGCATCATCAGAGGCTGGGCTCAACTCATCCTGTAATTTCAGCAATAAAAGGGAATGAGTCTATTGGCACCTGGGTTCTCCAGGGAGTGCTCTGCACTGCACATCCAAACGTGTCTGTAAGTGCTTGGAGATCACTCCAAAACGGGGAATTTTCCACGCTTTGAAAGGCAAACCACAGAACTCAAGCATGGGAGTTCAGTTTGTGACCCCTGTATACGAGGCTGGTACTTTTGGATCCAGCCATCTGCCTCTCTCTGTCAAAACTGTCACACTCGCTCTTCATGCTATGTCAGCATTTTGCCTACCCAGTTTTTCCAAGGGAGGTGGAAGAAACTTTATAAACTAGCAATGATGGAGAAATCTGCTGGGATTTGCCAGATTTGGGGACAGGGCTAAAATTTTAGCAAGAGTTTTGGCAAGGAAAGGTGCGTCCTGAAGAACAGGACTACTAAATAAGTAGTTATGCATTAAAGCTAATGATTTGCTGTGGTTTTGGTGGAAGAACTGCTTTCTCCTCATTAACTGCCTTTGGCACATGGACTAGCCTGTCCATGGAGTTTCCTGAAACAAGGAAGCGAGGCGTGGTGTGTGGGAAAAGCAGCTGTTTCCCCAGTTGGCGCAAAATACCCCACACTGCTGGTCCCAAGCAGATATTGAGCATTTGGAACCACTGATGACAGTGAGACTTTTTCATCAGCTTTGCTGAGCATTTCATCAACTTACTGAATCAGCACTGTTTGTTAATCCCATGTCACTTTTGGGTTGTGCAGAGAATGATCCCAGGCAAGTAGCGGGTTTGCAATTAATTATTCATGTAGTGCACTAATGGATAGTTGGTCTAGGAACTAAACTTCCTGAAGAATAACTATTTTTTTTAGTGCATCCTCTGTAGAACAAGTCTGAGCCCATCTCCTGTCTGGCTTTTCCTCTGTAGTTACTGTCTCTTTAGTGTGGGCCTCGCTGCTGCTTTTGCACTGACACCTGGAGAGGATCCAGGATGGGATTTGACCACGAAGGGGCATATGACATGGAGCTACAGGTCCTTCTTGCCTTCTGACTGAAACCCCTCTGCCAGCCATCCCAGGAATATGCCCCAACGGCTGTGATTTAGTGCTGTGTTATCATGCCTGTCTGCCTCATTACAGACTTTGAATTTTATCAGGCAGCCTGTCCTCTAGTGTCTGCTAACCAATTACTGTGGTCTGCAAAGGAGCCTGAGGTACTTTGCCAAACACTACTAATAAACTGGGAAAGAGCCTGAGCACAGCTTCAGGTTGCCTTAAGGAAATTCCAGGGAGCACTTTCCACTTTATTGTCTAGTTCACGGTATGAACTGGGAATTATCTCGAAGAGTCATTCTTTACACAGGACTAAACTCCCCTTTAAAGATCGTGCCACACTGGATTACTGCTCATGGACTTGCCTCCATCCAAAGACTGCTGAACTCAGTAGGAGGCTTTCAAATGACAACAGTGAGAGCAGGACTCAACCCACAGTCTGAAACCAGAGAGTTCAGAAGAAAACGGACAAAGTCCTTTATTCCTTTTTCTTCTACCACAGCTAAAGCTGGAAGGAAAAATCAGAATGGCCAAGCGCCTGCAATAAAAAGGCAACAGGTACCTGCTACTCCGCACTTGTGAAAAAAATAATGAAATCTTAATGTGTAAAACAATCAATAGAGCTTTTTGCAAGTCCTCTGCAACAAAGTGAATGTCATATGAATCTGTAGTATACGCTTAGTTATATATATTTTAATATTTTCTTTTGAGGCTGCCTTGCCCTAATGGTCCGAGGAGGAATGAGCTGACATCCTTACTGCAGAAGTGACCACCAGCCACCCGCCCTCAACCAGAAAAACTTTCTTTAATCCTGCCTATTTCTCTTCTTTCTCAGCACTCCAAAGGTCTGTGGTCTTGCTCCTTCAGATGACTTGGTGTAAAAGGTGAGCAGATTGGGAGCCCTGCTCTCTGGGACAGTTGCCGGGAACCTACAGAGCTACTCTGCTCACATCCCCATGGACACACACACAGAGCCTCTCCCTCTCTGTCTCTCCCTCTCTCTCTGATTTTCACTGCAGGGCAGTGTTCTAAAAAGTTTTTTCCATGTTGTAAAAGACCAATTCCATAAAGGAACGGCTTAGTGCTACAATGACATGATTTGTGGCTTCCAGGCTCCAAAGCTGTAATTTATTCAGACAATTAGCAGCAGCCCTGTACTCTTGACAAATTCTTCACTTGTGTGCAGCTACTACACAACAAGGTGCTTTTAAGAACTGTGCCTTATGGATTAAAAGACTCTCCCCCTCCTTTTTCCTCCTTATTTGACAAGTTCTTTTCACAGTCATTGGAAATTAATACAACAGCTTAGAGAGGTGATATACAATAATCCAGCCAGCCAAGAAGCATTGTCTGAAAAGAGCAAGCGGAGAGCCCACAGGAAGGTTCAATACACAGCAGGGAGAATTTCAGCTTTTGCCTTTTGGTGAAGTTGTTTCACCCTTTGCCTTACATAATCCTCCAGAGTTACTGTACCAGGTGTCACTGTGACACCGTTAATAAGTGTAAATGGTATTATGGATGTCCCAAAAAATACATCTGAACTCCTGCCACGGCACTCAGGTGGCTCTGCCTGCACTAAAACCCGGCCAGAGCAGCAGCTGGCTGAGCACGGCGTGCCTGTGTAGAGCCCCCCACAAAGCAATGCTGAGACTCACAGAGGTGCAATATAGAGCCATCCAGACCCTTTCCACACGCAAGTCTGAAGTGAAACCAAGAGTTATAAAACCAAGTTCCAGCTCTAAATCCAACCCTCCTTCAGCACTGCTGAAGGCCAGCCTGAGACTGGGTCAAGGTCCAAACCCTGTACAAACTGGGACCTTGCCTTTCAAGAGCAACAAACCTGCTGGAACTAGGGCTTTTCTCCTGGCACACCATGCACTATTTTTCTTCTGGGGATCTGATAAATCTGCCACATAACTGGCAGGACAAGCAGCCTCTCCTCCAGCCCATTCCAACACCAGCCTCTCTCAGCAAAATGAGGACAAAAGCAATCAAACCAGCCTGGACTTGGGCAGCAACTTTCTCTTCACTGCAGGGGAAAATCCCGAGCTGACAGTTGGACTAGTTTTTGGGATGAGATTCTCTTGCTCATCTCACTCCAGAAAAGTTTAGACCTGCAGCAAGACCTCTGCAGCCTTCCTTGGGCAGTGGCACAGGTGAGAAATTCCATCAATGGCCTATGCTATCGACCTCATATTATACTTTATAAATGCCAACAACTTGGAAAACCTTGGCAATTAGGCTGACTGAAATTTGTTAGCATGAAATTTTGAGCACACTGCAAGAAGACGACAGATTTTTTTCACTGACTGTGGCAGTGAAAAGGTTTCACAGGCCAAATATTCACAATAGCTGGTTCACTGGGAGCTCAGATGCTTGTGTGAATGGGTAACTTAGAAATAAATGGAAGGTTACAGAGGTGTCCATAAAATCTGTAAGATTTGGCCCACTACTTCTTTTTGCTCTGAGTTGTAAAGCATTCACTTCAATAACAGCAGGGCTTCACCCTGCAGCAAAGGAAAATTCAAAGTATTTGGCCTCATGTGGCCAAACAAAGTGTTTGTTCAGTGGAACTAACTTAAGCAAATGCCTCTTAATTAATAAACAGATGTATTTTTTTTCAACAAAAGCAAGATTGCTGTTGAAATATAATGAAGATCTTTTGAAAGATTTTGTCTTGTTTAGGAATAGATTTTTTTCACTACACTAAAAGAGGAAAAGATACAATAGAACAGGGATTGTGTCAACAGCTCTCTTAATTGTAAATAATTTCTAATAGTGAATCAAAATACACTTTGGAAAATAACATCAATAATTTCAAAGAATGAACACGGTAAAAAGAGAGACTGGTGGAAAGCAAAGCACATTGGTGCAGCAGGGTCTGCTGCTTTCCCTGGCTTTAACACACCTCCCAGGGATGTGTCTGTTGTTCCTGGACCTGGATCTTGTGTAAGTGGATGTAGTGACATTGATGTTGGGGAGCCGTGCTGGTTGATACCTGCCAGGGATATGACACCTTGGTGTGGAACCCTCAGACACTAACGAGGCTCACAAAGGCCAAACAAGCCATTTCCCTTGCAAAGTTCATTTGTAAAGCCACCGGGATACAGGATTTCAAAGCGTTTGGTATTTATTTGGGAGCCCACCTTTAACGCGCTTCCTTTTTGCTTTCTTTTGTCTTTTTCGTAAGGAACAAGTTTCCTCTCCCCTCGCTCATTGCCTTCTCTCTCGGCTACCGCCTTGTTTTGGGTTAATTTCCCTAAACAGAGCCATAAATACCGTATCAGATTTTCTCTCACTTGGCTGCGAGTCAGGCCTGCTGTGCTGTGAGAGCTTGTTGGAGTTGCAGAACCTGTCTCTGCAGCAGCAGCTGCACTTTGCATTTAGAAAAGGAGTCAGGAAAGACCCACCTTTTTTTTCCTTTTTTTTTTTTTCCCCTCCTCTCTCCAAACCTTCATTAATCACACCATTTAACCAGAGGAAATAAATAAAATAATAATAATTTAAAAAAAAAAAAAAAAAGGTAAAACAAACTGAAAAGAAATCAAACCAAAAGGGAAGGGAGGGATGGGATGAGCACTTCTCATTCGTTCTAGCTTGCAACATGTCTTTATCCTCTCAGATGAAAAAGCCACCAAGAACTAGGAACATATGCAAGAGGAAAAAAATCTTAAAAGGCTGGTGTGAAAAGAGTCTGGAAAAGATCTATCTATTATCAGTCTGGATTTCTGGAGGGATTACTAAGGAGCAAGACTTTGCCACTGCTCAACAGGGTGGCCAGTATGGACTTTTGCTTTGCTGGCAGGCACCAGTGCAACCCACGGGACCCTGTGGGCAGCATTTGTCAGGAAATAGGGAAAGGGGATATTATTCAGGAATATTTTTGGCACGTTTTATTAGAACATTTCATCTGCCCCCACCTACCCTTGCTCAGAGCCCCCCAAAAGGCAGTAGAGCCCCTACAGTGAGGGCTGTTTATTTTCTGCTCAGTTGGAAAGCAAAGGTCCTATTACTATTTGAGGGAGTTACAAGTATTCATCTAAGAAAGAAATGACCCATAAAGGCAGTTAAGTTAGTTTTATTCCTGCTGCATAAGTCAACCTCTTTTCTACATATAAAATGATGGGGTTAGAAAAGGATATTCATCAGGCAGTCCACTGATTTGATTGGCTGCACTTCCCCAGGTACTTTATAATTTGCAGTTATAAATAAATATGTTTTTAATAATCAATTGGTATTTAAATAACATACAATAACTGTCTTATTAAACCCCACTTTTTAGAATGAATAAGCAGTTAGACATTAAAGACATGGGCACCAAACAGCCACAGGATTTCAGACCATTTTCTTTTTTATACACAAGCCATAAATATCACTATGGAATTAGCTGGTTAGCCAAGGCCTTGGATGAAGCCAGCAGAAGACTTCGCTCTCTGATGTTGCCTTTAAGTGATCATATACTTTTCTGGTATGATGACTTTTTGAACAATAACCACATGTTATTTTCTTTGGCCACCTCTTACAGTTCAAAAGGGGCAGCCTCAGACTCCAGAGTTGAAGTAAAGTAATGTGCCCTCAAACCAGAGCCCAAAAATCAAGGACCATCTAATAGCAGGTTTGAGATGCTTGGTC
The DNA here is from genome assembly GCA_035583185.1 of Anabacerthia variegaticeps. Lineage (NCBI taxonomy): Eukaryota > Metazoa > Chordata > Aves > Passeriformes > Furnariidae > Anabacerthia > Anabacerthia variegaticeps. The sequence continues at coordinate 4,493,000 of JAWWEW010000051.1, read as the reverse complement.
TCAGTCAGCTGGGTCCACATTATTTCCAGCAGTGAAGTTCATGCATTGCCTCAGGAAGGGGAAAAAATCCCCAAGAATTAAAAGTCCTCCATGCATAAAAGCGATTGGCTTTGTCTTTCTTTGATGAGGACACATGCATATACAAACACACTCTTTTCCCTTGATGTTGTTTTTATTTTAGATTTTATAAGGAACAGTTGTGTGCTGATCAGCCTCAGGTCCTGCCCTTCTGCCAAGGACTTCTCTAAAATGGGATTGCAGAGCCAGGAGCACAGGAAAGCAAAGATATCCTGGGTGTTTGGAGGGAGAGGGGATGGTTTGCCATTGGGACACCTGGCCCTGGGTCAGCTGCAGCACCTGAGTCCATCAGTGTGGTTTGCCCTGTGATGGGGAAGTCACAGAGCAGGTGAGACGCCAGATGTGTCCCTGAAATACCATGTTTTCCCCTGGATCCCTGCTGGAGACAGACATCATCTTGCACAGCACTGGGCTGTGGGGGATACCCCTTGGGAAGCAGCTGCCAGCATCATGCTGATAAGACAATTTCTGGGTTTCAGGTTGTGTCTCAGCTACCAAACATCACCTACCTCCAGCCCTTGAAATCCCTTCATATGTCACAGGACCAGGCTGAGATCCCAGGTCTGGGCATGGGCTCTGCAGGTGGAAAACTGGGGGAAGAATTCAGCATGTCTGAGGGGAACCAGTTTGACCTCCTCTGGGTTAGAGAACAGCACAGGCCCAGTGTTGTGAACTGGGACAGCATCGTCCATTCATTCCCAAACTTCATGCCCTCTCCTCTGGTCTCTCATGGCAGGCTGGTGCCAGTACCTAAACGTCTGCTTCATGGTGGACCTGAGGCTGGTTGGGAAGAAAGGCACTTTCTGATGCTACTTTGGGGCAGATGTGGACGCAGTGGCAGCGGGTCCCAGGGCAGATGTCCACACAGGTCAGGACATTCCACAAGTGCTCAATTTGCTCCTGCAGCCAGCCAGCCCCCTCACACTCCTCGTCTCCAGCAGCTCACCTGGCCCTTGTCTTCTTCTGCTTTCTTTTTTTTTATTTTTTTCTTTTTTGTCCTTTTAACTCCCTGGCTCAGTTGAGATTAACTCCTTGGCACAAAGCCCTTCTGGAATTTATTGCCACTTCACCAGACAGTAAATCAAGGCTACAGGGTTGTACTGCTGGTGACCCACTCCAGACCATGCTCTGCCAATTCCCACTCCAGATCCTGTTCTGTCAATTCCCACTCCAGAAAATGCTCTGCCAGCTCCCTCAGCACCTGTGGCAGCTTCAGCCCGGCCACACGGCCCAGCAAACCTGCACATCTCCCACCACCACGTTCTCCCTCCAGAGGACACACCAAGGCACACATAAAGTTTACCGGCACGCTTGCTCCAATAACTTTTCCCATCACACTATTTTTTTTTTTTCTCAGTTATTATTTTTTCAGCCCCCTCCCATGGCCCCCCCCCCCCCACTCCTTATTTTATTTTAGGCGCCTCTGAGAGTTCAACTGTCGCCTGAGGCTTCAAACTAATTTTCTCTTCAGAAATGATTGCAGAAAGCCGCATGCATAATAAATCCTGTTATTGCTCTTGTTATTAAAATAGGTTGTTAGGGATGTGGACTTGGAGGCCTTTTTGTCTGATGACAGCAGTTCTTCTTAGCTTGGCGCTTATGGCTTATTGACTAAGGCTGCCAGGTTCAAAAAAAAGAAAAAAAAAAAAAGAAAGAATAAGAAATGAAAATCAAAAAGAGAAGGAGCTGTAGCTGCTATTTAATAGTGAGAAAGTTGGGATGATTTGAGGCGGTTCTTTTAATCATGTCCATGGGCTGTGTTGGAAAGACAGGGAATTTCTAGCAGCTCCAAGGCTGTACTGAGGGCCACAGAGAGCATCCGTGGTGAGCTCCTTTCTAGAGCAATGATTAATTAATGTTTCTTCAACATGATTTATTTGAATGATTAATTATTATCCTGTGACAGCCAGGACTGAAAAGCCTCACCATGCTGGGCACCCAGTGAACCCCAGTGAGAACCAGAGCCTCCAACAAAGAGGCTGAAGAGGTGAACAGGCTGAGGCACTGCAAGGGAAAATGAATAGGACCATTCTCCTTTTCCAGATGAGGAGTTGACCTGCATGGCAGCAAAGTGACTTGCTCAAGGGCACCCAAAAACTCAGTGTCAGGACTATTAATTGAAGAAACACTTGTGAGTTCCCGCTTGGCATGTTGGCCATCAGCTTGTGTTTCCTCACCTCATTTGAACAAACCACACATTTATCCAGCAACCTGAAAGCTGTAGCAAACCAGAGCAGAGCCCCTTTAAAATGAAATGTGGTTAAAGCATCCAAACTCCTGTGAAAATGTATTCTTAAAACAATAAAAGGTTTTCAAGGAGATTTGATAAAGGAAAGTACACTGCCCAATCATTAAATGGAAACATTTTCTGGTTACCACATGAAAATATGCTTCATAAATCACTGTTGCCCTGTGAAACAAAAATCTAATCATAGATGAGGCTGTGCACTTAGCAAGCTTCTTATGCATGGAAACTATGAAGAAGGGTGTGTTTCTACCCAGGGAAACCAAATATGTCACGTCCATACAGGAGCCTGTGCCAGAACTGGCAAAAGTCTCATGGGGAAACTTCTTGCTGGAGGCACAGGAGGCAGGGGCAATGCACACACCGCCTGCATGGGAGCACAGTCCTTCCAGTGCCCTTCCAGGGCAGACCTGGAAAGCACAGGGTATCGCTCAGGCTCCTCTGCAAGAGCCACTGGCATGGGGTGAACTGAGAGGAGATGATTAATGCCCTTCCTGACACTTTGATGTCTGCCTGGCCTTCACTCCCAAAAGGAGGACACTGCTTCACTTCTCCTTTCTAATATACACACAGCTGATATTATGCAGTGATTGGCAATTAATGATTATTTTAGCACCAAAGAAACATGGGTTTAAAGAATTTTTTTGTGCCCAGGGTCAGGATAGCTTTTATACAGTAGCATCCCAAAGAGGAACCTCTCGAGATTTTTCTTTCCAGACTGTAATGTCATGGAACTGCAAACCTTGCTCTCAGTTTGAAGTACTGGGAGATATCCACACAGTCAGTGAGCTCAGCCTCTGCAGCACATAATTCCCCAGTGAGCACAGAGGGCAAGGTCAGGACAGGGGAGGTGTCAGCTCACGTGTCACATTTGTCCTTGGAGCAACTGGATCAGGTCCTTTGGCTCTGAGATATGGAGCCACACCTCAAGCTCAAGGCAATGGGGATGTGCCATCTCATTTTTGGTGCCAGGGGCCTGAGGTTTTGCTGCGGACTTCAGTGTTGCTGGGACTTGACCTGCTCTGTTTAAGAACCATGTCACTGTATAGGTTAGGCTAAAAATAGGTGCTATAAACTAATAAGACAACTAGATGTGACAATACAGAAGAATAAAAAGAGCTAAATCTAGGAAACACTGTTACCCAGAGGAGAAATATGGTCACTCAAAAGCTGTCAAGAGTAGCTAAATGCAAAGACTCTTGTAGAAAATATAGAGTCCATTAGAGAAAATACAGACCCAGGTGCATATTTAACAGGTTGAGAGCCCTAATTTGCAATTCTCAATCAATTAATTTAAGGTATCCACTTGAGTGTGGAAGCTGACACTAGATGTGAGTAAATGAAGTTGGACATTAATACCTGAAGTGCCCAAATTGAAAACAACATGCTTGGCTTCAGTTAGGAGAAAGACATTCATGCAGAGCTTCCTCGCCCATGTTCCATTTCTAGGTGGATTTTAAAGAATGCAATTCATGCTCCAGCAATGGAGGAGCAATTACAGAAATGGAAAATGACCAAGTCATTCTCAGGTATTCATAGAAAATTGGCATCTCCTGAATATTGAATTGTACTGGGTCCCAGCTTTCTATAAATACAGAAGATCAATAATTATCAGGGAAATGCTTTGCTAACGTCTCAAAGTTGGCAGGACTGAAATAAGAAATGCCATTTACGTGTTACTGCCTGAAAGAGAGAAATAGTCCTTCCCATTCTCTTGATGAATACACCAATTGGCCTCGTGAGGAGGAATAATTATGAGCTACTCCATTTGCACACTCAGGAAAGGAGTGAATGAACAAAGGTTGGTAACAGCTGACTTGTTCTCCATGATGAACACCAAACTGTTCCCAGCCTTTGGGGCCCACAGAGCAGCTCCACCACACGTCTCCATGGGGACATGGGGTGTTAAAGAACAGCTGCTCTTGAGAACTACTTGGAGAGTCACTGAATAACAAAAATGTTTATTGCTAACCACCCAAAGGTCTTGGGGCACCTTCCAAGGGAAATAACATCACCAATCTCATTGTATAGGCATGGACCAGGGAAGGAAATCACTCAAGCTTTTAGGAGAAGGGTTGGGACATGAACTAGTGTTGATGCCACGCAATTCTGAGCATCAGCCTCATGCCTGTTGACTTTCTTTGCTTCTTTCCTGCACCTTTCCCTCCTGGGAATATCTCAGAGGCAACTGTGAAGTCCAAGGACTTCAAGCTCCCCCTTCCCAAACTCCAACATCTTAGAGTTTTCTTCACTGCAGCAGACTTCAGAGTTTGAGAGAATAAAGGCAGAAGGGAATAAATAAGCTAGAAAACATATCATCATCATTACAAACATAAAAAGCTACAAATCTGTCACACTGCAGAAACTCTCACTTCATTGTTACTGTGATTTATTGGGGAGCTAATTTTAAACAAGTTTTCTTTTCCAAAACCACAACACAAAAACAAACTGAATAAGCAAGCCAGAGGACAGAAGCTAGTTGCTACCGGACAATTTAAGCAATAATCTCATTTGCTTTGTAGTATAAAAAGCAATAAAGGGCTGTTTACTGAGTGAATAAACACTGAATGAATCACAAAAAGCTCTTTATTGCGATTATACTCCAAGGCAGAGGAGATTATTGTTATTACACAAGAAGGCACAATGTGAAAATTTAACTCAATGCGCCAGATTTTCAGACTGTTTCAGTGGTACAATTGTGTTCGGGGAGTACATTGTGTCTAATCTTAGCAGGCTGTTTTGACAGTCCTGCATGCAAATCAGGTGGTGGGGTACAAATGCATTTAATTAACTATTTACAGCCAATTTATGCAAGCCTGGTGGCTGGACACGTGTTTTGCACAAGCAATGGCGTGTTGAACTGGCTTGAAAATCAGTTGCCCTGTGTGATATGTTCAGCCCTGCAGAGGATCCTTCTGCAGGGAGGAGCCTCCCAACCCCAAGTTCAGCCACAAGCTGCACGGTGCCTCCTCCTCACAGGGCAAACCTGCACAGCTCTCAGGCAAAGGCAGCTTCTAGGAGGTGGACAAGGGCAATGTAAGCTGTAAAAACTACACTGATGAGTAAAGCACCCTTCTCATCCCTTCACGTGTTTCTAACATGTTTGTTTCTCGCCAGGTGGTTTTGACTTGCAGTGCTGATAATGTGGTTGTGCTGGAAAAAGTAAAGGTAACCCATACAATTTTTTTTAATTTCTTTTTTGGTTTTGCCTGTGAGGTTCTTCCTACTGTCAGATGGTTAAAAATGAAGGGAGCTCTGAAAATAAGGGCCTCTGAGGCATGGGCTTCCTCTCCTGGCTGGGCAGGCAGGATAAACTGTGATGCAGCTCAGGGGTTTGGTGCTCCGTGCTGCAGGAGCCACCAGCCTTTGGACGTGTGTGTGTGTGTTCACACCACTGCACTGCCTCGTGCACAGGGATGTTGGTTTGTCTCTTGATGTGTCCCCACGTCGTCTTGTGCTCTGCTCTCCTTTCAGCTGACACAATGGACATCATCTCCTTCAAACGATAACCTGCCTTTGGGTGGTGGGGTTTGCTAATTCTCCTCTGGAGGCCTTTCCTCATCCTGTAGAAGCAGTGGGTGAGATGTGACCTTTCACCACTGCCTTGTGTTCCTGTGAAACGTGCAGCCTCGGCAAAGGCACCGAGCTCTGCCCTGAGAGATGGCAGGACAAGATGCTCCCAGTTACAGATGATGCTCTCAATTAGAGAAGCTTTTCCTTCTGGGACTGTTCCGGATTTAAAACCTCTACAGCTCATGCACAAAGCTGGATTATTATCACTTGACCACCAGTTAGTTGTGAGTTAAACCCTGTCAATATGATGGCCACGTATGATTTTCTTTTACATGTTGTTGGGAAGTTGCTGGCAACCATCCCCAGTGTGGCCTGACTGGCATCTGAATTGAGAAACAGTGAGACAGGTATTTGAATTGGCGTTGGGGGGGCG
>JAWWEW010000051.1:4367527-4486721 GCA_035583185.1 Anabacerthia variegaticeps | reverse complement strand
GTTTTTTAATTGGCCCTCCCCCCCCCCCCCCCCCACACCATTTTTAAGGTGCTCTGGTGTTTCTGATTGACTGTAAGAACTCATGGACATGGAAGAAAACCCAAGTAATGCAAGGGCCTTTCTATTAAGTATTCATTCAAATAAAAGAGACAAACCCTATCGCTTTTACAGATAATAGTTAGTTAGACAGGTAATACAGTTAAAACAGCAGGCTTGAGCTCCCTTTAAAAATATGCATAAGAAGGTCAGTATGTATTTTTTTGTTTTTAATTGCTTTTGGCTTTTGCTTTTTTTCCCCACATTTGGAATGCTTCAGCCACACAAGAAGGGGATAGAAACAACATAATGTTATATTGGCAATCAGTCTCATCAGACAACAATAATCAGGCCCAACTACTTGGATGCAGCAAAAAAGCCTCGTGATTTTTTCCAGAATTGTAGGTCTGCTCTGTGTATTTTGATTTCTGAACTACCCAGTAAGCAAGCAAGAAGCTAAACTCACAAGAGTAATTTGGAGCAAATAGTTCAAATTAGCTCTGGTGTTTGGCCAGTTTTGGGGGCAATTAAGTAGATCCCAGGGATTTGGGTTTTATTTATTTTTTAATGAAACTTAAACAGCCTCCTGACGACACCGTTTGTGAAGCTCTCATTGATTCAGTGCTAACAGCACAGGGAACAGGCACTGCAGAAACAGCTTTAGTGCTGATATTTGAAAATATGGCCTTCTGGATCTATTTTAAGCCAAACCTCCCATGTGGAAAAGAGGCATCAATTTGGACCGCTCAGGTAAAGAGAAGGAGCGTAGGAGGTTTGTCATCAGCATTTCCTCACCTCGCCTATCTTATTACCAATATAAGGAAAAAGCAAGAGCCAACAAGAGCAAATGATGGTTAAAGTAAAATAACGACAGTAAAAAGAAAATATAGAATATTATGGAAAGTGCACAAGGAAAAAAAACAAAACCCACCCCAGACCTTAAAAATATCAATCGCCTGAGCTCAAAGCAATGGATTTATTTTTTAGATTGTTAAATAAACATGAGACAGGAACGGAGGGGGCTGTCATGGATGAGAATAGAAAGTATTTTGTTGCCGATAGTTCTAAATCTCCTTTGAAGGTTTATTTTGTGAAGGCCAAAGCTTTCAAGATCCTGAATTCAATTCCTTTGGGCTCCTGGCCTCTGTAAACACTTTCATGGACTACCAGTGGGGAGAGAGGAGCTCTGGCCCTGGAGAACAAAGCCTTCATGTTCAAGACACGATTTCTCTGAGTAAGATGTGGTTTTGGCTGTTCTGTTGAAACCACTTACACCTGGTTTACTTCAGCAGTGCTGGGCAGGATATGGTAAAAGACCTGGAGTGTTAGGACCGAACATACCAGATGTTCCTACACACACATTCCCTGTCACAGTGAAACTCCCAGCAACTGCTCTGACCCCTTTTTCATTCCCTTGACCACAATTCAACAATCTAAGCAAAACCTTATTTTTGAAATATACCTATTTTCCCCTTCCAGCTCTGACTCTCATTACCCTTCTGGCCAAGGTTTAATTCTTATTAGCTGTAATTCTCCTCAGCAGCAAGGCTCTTGTTAGCATTTGCTACATTTGATAACTCCTGGTCTTACAAGTATGTTTTTGCATTCAGGCCAAGAGTTCTCTTCTGACAAAAGCCAGGGATGAGCGTTGGCCACCCTGTCTTCCAGTGGTCATATCTGGGTGTGACAACCCTCATGGAAATGTCTCACAAGCAGGGCTGTGCTTGTATGTGCTCCCACCAGGTCATGGATAAAGGCAGTGACAAGCAAGGAAGGAAGACCTTGCATTACTGAATAAAACCTTGTCAGATCAAGTAGGAAAAAGCTCACATTCCCAGTGGATCTATCTAAGGTTTCATGCTAGTATTTCCCGAGACAGAACCCTAGAAATACAAGGAATGGCTTGCAAATCCTCAAGCTGCACAATAAATCTCCTTTAGGTGACCTCCTTAAAGGAGGCACAAACCAGTCTCTTTTTGAAGACAAAAAGAAGAAGTAAGACTTCCAAACCTGAATTGAGTTTTCTTCTAGATCAAAAAAAAAATGGTAAGCCAGGGAAAACATGAAAAAAAAAATCCATTAAAACATCACACATGCTTGTCAGGGTTAGCAGAGCAGCAATTCCTTCAAATGCCTCTTCCCACCTCTTCTCCACACCAGCAGAGGTGATGTAACCCAAACTAATGCAGCTACACAGAGTCACCAACAACCTTTTAAGGAGTGAATATGGTTGATGTGATTGAAGATGTGACCTGCAGGACAATGATGTATCTCCAGCAAGAAGGAGCAGGATGGAGGTGTAGACCTGTCCATGGAGCTTCAGTCCACCAAAAACCAATGGCAACAGCTGCCACTGAGGCTGCCCGGGCTTTTTCTGATGTTCACCTTTTTATCCAGGAGAACATGAGTGGATTGTCGCTGCATGTATAGATTTCAAGGTTTGTTTTGTGTTTTTAATTTTTCTTTTCTCTTTTTCCCTGATACCAACCTCTACGTCATCTTAAATCCTGATAATCTAACTCAGCTGCAACTTGTTGAAGTTATATTTAAATGGAGAAAGAAACTGTACAAAATTGTGCCAATATTTTCCGGTCTTCGCTTTTTCTGACTCGTCTCCCTCTTCAAAGCACGTTGTGCCCCCCAGGTTAGGAGAGTGAAACACCTGTGATTTCCCTGTGGGTCTGTAGCTGTTACACTAATACAAGCAGTACCTGACAGTGTTTAAATGCTGACATCTGGAGTTCACTTGTTGAGAATTTTATAAGGAGAGGAAAAAAAAGGCTCGCTCTATGTGTAATTTTACATGTCACAGCTTTGTTTCTCATTCCCAAATATCATCCCTTTCCCTCAATTAGTCAGCCTTCTGTTGTGTGAAATGACTGTCATCTTGTGAGTGTTTTAATTGCCTTTTGCAAGATCAAAACCAGGTATAGTACTAAAAAACCCAAAAGAACAACCACCTAATGGGACAAATGCTGCAGATATAGCACAGAGAGCTTTGTTTAACTTCAGAGGTGGGAGTGGACCGGCTTGAAAGGAACAGACTGTGCTCCTTAGCAAACTGTTATTGTAGAAAAATATTTAGGCCCTGCTTTGTGATTTAAATAGTAAAAACCTTACATCTATACAGTTTTATCACAAGTGATTTCAAAGGCCTTCGCAGCTCAGGCAGAAACTATTCTGCTCAGTCCTGAACTGCAGCCAGCCCTGGGGTGAAGCAGCACAGCTATTTAAAAGTGATTTACAACATGAGGTTAAGAGGAGCATTCGATGCAAATGAACTCACTGGATGATTTCTGATGGCTAACATGCCATTAGCCTTCCTTATATCAAGCCAACATCTCAGGCTTTTGTGAAAACCACCATGACTTTCTTAATAGAAGAAAAATATAAAAGCTCAAAGGGCTTATCCAGGTGGAGCTGGGCGGGAGGAATTGAGTTCTGTTCATGAGGTGCTCTCCAGATGAAATTTCACTTACAAAAGAAAGCAGTTTAAAAAAAAAAAAAAATAACATAACCTGTCTGGGTGGAACCTGGCAGAAGTGCCTAGACAGGGGACTTTCCCTGCTACCCTGCACTAACTTGTCCCATTAATCCTTCTAATTTCATGTATTCATTTTTACACAGCTTAGCTTGTTCGCTGCATGCCAGTACAAATCATGTTTTGCTCCCTCTTCCCTCATCACAGCCCTGTCTCTGACAGGACCTGGCTGCTGCTGCAGTAACTCGTGGTCTGTCAGCTGGGCCACCGGGATGCAAATCTCTTCTTGTCCCCTTGGGGTGCCATCGATACTTTATTAAGAGTTTGCATCCCTCTTTATCCAGCGAAGTGATGGGCTAACTGCATTTTCCTTGCTCTCTAGTGGTCTCAGAGGACAATAAATAAATAGATATTCTCTAAAAATGTCTAGTAAATAATGTCTGAAGGAGAATTGACTCGTAGTTTATCAAAGTTTCTTAAAACCGAAATTCGTTTTAAAAAAGTGCATGTTTCAAGTATCATTTCCCCCCTCTTTTCCTTGAAGCCATGTCATAAAATACGTTAGTGATACATAACTGAGATTCATTTGGACTGAGTATCCAAAACTGTCTCAAAACCCAGTGCGTCCACACATCCGATTTTGCAAATATAAAACCGTATTAGAGTCAGGACCTGCTTTGGATGTGGTGAGTCCTCCCTTCTGAAGGGGATGCGTGGCCATTCAATTTGAGGGCCAAGTTCTAACATACAGACACCTGAAGATTCACCAAAACTTCTAATCCAATTGTTTAAGTTTGCCCAAGCCCATTATGAGTCCCTTATGCTGCTGATGCTCTATGTTTAATCTGAAGTTTACAGCAGTGAAGTCTCCAGAGAAGCTTCCCAGTACCTGCAAAGCCAAACATACTTTACCATTCTTCTGAAAACACAGAAACACATTTTCCTGGAGACACATCAGATCAGGGGGAGCAGAATCCTGAGTCACTGGCACACACCGGTTTTCTCCAAAGCCCTCCTACTTTTTCCAGGATGCCACTCTCTGGAGGAGCAGCTACTCCATATTCTATGGTGCCCCATGCACTATATATCATCAACTTCATCAGCTACAGAATTATTAATTTCCTCATGGATTTTTCAATAGGCTCATCATAACAGCACCCAAATGCTTCTCAAACCCCCAAGTATGTCTCTTCAGAGCAGTCTGATGAGGATGGGAAAAGAAGAGGCCCTGAAGGACAAAGACTAGGATGTCGCTGCATGTTTGGTGCATCCAAGACGAAATAACACAGCTGAAGTTCCATGGCAGTTCTTAGGCTCAAGGCCCTACTCCAGCCTCACCTCCAGGCAGGTGAGGACCCAACACTCTTGTGACACAGACCACAGCAAACCTCTTAGACCTGCAGAAAACGAGAAGCTCCCAGTGACTGATGCCCTGGGACAGCTGTGATCAGCCCATTCACTCAGCCCTGCTTCAGGGCTCCATGGCAGAGGGACGTCCAGGGATGCATTTTGCTGCCTCCTCTGCAGTTTGCAGCTTTATTCACTAAGTGCTCTGCAATCTTACCAAGGTTGAGGAGCCTGGAGTCCCGTGGCTTTGACCTCCCAGCTGCTCTTGGCAATGCTTTCATCTGCAGCCCACTCACTGGGCCCTGCTGTGATGTAGCTTTGGTGCACTCAGGACTTCTCTACTATTGGCTCTCTTTGTCCTGGTACTCTTTCTCAGACTTGGCTGCAATTGCTTTATGTTCCCCACCTAAACATATTTCTGGATCCTTATTCCTGGGTCATCATTCCTGAGTCCATATTCATCACGAAGTGGCTATTTCTATAAAAAGAGTCACTGTCTTCCCCAAAAAAGTTCACCATTTGTCAGTCTCACCTTTCTTCACCTCCCCCTCTCTCCTTCAAGACAGGAAGACTTATGAATAAGAAAGGTTTGTTCAGCAAGTTAAACTCCAAGATGACTTTAAACAGAAGGCTATGAATAAACAGAAGACAAAGCACAGGCCTTCAGCACTGCAGTTGGATCACTCTCTAATTACCTTCTTGTCTTTGTCTAGAATTCAGCAGGTCTTGCCCTGCACATCAGAGTGCACATGGCAACATTTGGGAGATAAATGCAAATACTCAACTCGAAACCTGGTGTTTCATGATTCCCTGCCTCATGCCCACGGGGCTGAAGGCTGTCCCATTTCCTCACATCCCATTTTAAGTAAATGTTTCCTTCCCATCTTCAATCTTCAGGCTTTGTAGAGCTTGCTGTCAGCACCCAACCTCACAGACTCCCTAAGTTCACACACCATATTTCACCGCCCAATTAGACCTGTTTAATTTCCTACTGAATTCCATGAGTTCAGTGACCACGGACCTGTGCTCCATACTACTCAAGGCTCCAGTGCTGAGCCCCATCGGGGACTCATGTCCCCGCTTTCCCAGCTGCTAAGGAGGAATACTGCCAGGAGGTCAGCACTTCTTCCATACCCACAGGCCACACAAGCTGCCTCTCCAGCACCTTCCTCCTGGGCTGGTTTCTGGCACTTCAGAGGCTCATGAACTTTGTTCCTTTTATAGCAGAGCCTGGAGCGTGAATATTTGCCTTGCATCTTTTCCACTTCCTCCAGAACCCCTTTTTGAGATTGCAACTGCACCTCCCCTACAACACCTCTTTTATTTGTACATGAGAACACATCAGATGCAACTTCTTAAGACTCTTCATTAGCCTCTTCCTAATTACCCTTACCACAGCACCCATGCATCAGTAAAGTAGGAGCAACAGTGGATGTAAATATACTACACAGGGTTCAACTTCTGCCCTTGTAATTCTTATCTTGCTTTCTCCAGGCTGTATTTCCTTTGAAGAATAAAATGGTCTCTTCTCAGTCTCTGACACTCTTACTCAAAACAGAGGACTCTAACTTTTCTTTTAATTAACAGCAATTTCCTCCATCACCTTCCCATCTTCATAATAAGAAGCAGAGCTTCAGTTCTGGACAGGTTTAGTGCAAACCTCCTAAGATCCCAAAAAGCCACAGTTCTTTTGAAAAAATCAGAACTTGAGACATTAAAGAACAGGTTTAACAACTGTTGGATGATTGAGCTGATCCTACCTTGAATTACAGAGAACTAGATGACATCTGAAGGTCTCTTCCACCTCATCCTGCTACAAACTTTATTTTATACAACTAAGGATGATCGGAGAACGTATTTTCCATCGGCATTTCCCAGCTTTTGAGCATTTGCAATCTTAAGAATGTTCTTTTAAGGGGAGACTCTTGCACATATGAGCGTGCTTAATGCAATAAGGAGAAGATGAAGTTGTTTCAATACTGCCCTACAATCGTTCCATCTGTGACAGGAGGGTTTGCCCCAGATGCTGGGAAGAAAAGGAGAATCACTCAGTCTTTGGATGCTGAGTAACCTCGTGGGCCAGAATCCCACCCTGTCTTACACCCCCAGCACCTCGGCAGCGAAGCAGTTAACAAACTATTTTCGTTCCTGTGAAAACACAAAGCAGCTGCTTAGTTCCACACTTGGCAGAAGACAGCAGCCCCCTCTGCACTCCTTGTCTTCTGCTGCTCTTGGATCATTGCAGAGCTAACCAGCTGTTGCATTCCACATGCCAGTTACACCAGCTCGGGAAAGCAAGAGCCGGGGTAGCTTTATGGCTGCACTAAAAGGAATGAGAATAATACACTGCTGAAGCAGAAAGGACAATATTTAGATAATAAACATTTTTCAGGAACATAATCATTCCTTTGTCGCCAGAATTTTGGAGTGGTTAATGGGCACACCAAAAGCACACTGATCCCACTTGCTCAGTGCTGGCTGAGATGTTCCCAAAGTGCCTGTGCACTGCAGATCTGCACAGCCCTCCCTGCAGAATTCCTCACAAAATGAGGTGGGCAAATGCACAGATACTTCTGAAAATATAGTTGCATGTACGAAATGCCTCATTTTTTATGCCTGTGAATATGCAACTTGGATGATCTTGTTTGCAAGTTTAAAAATAACATGTGAAGCCAAGCATTGGGGGTTTATTGCAAAGAAGTTCATGCTAGATCCGTGCATGGCAAGAAGGTGTTCACATATGAACTACAATTTGGTGTTGAGATACAGTATCAGCTGCAGACTGAGATTCTGACTCAGAGCCTCTCTGTTCCTTCAGATGGACAGTTCAGGCTAGACTTGAGTATACTGAGTTCTGTTTCTGACTCAAATCTAGAGCAAAATTCTATGTAAGTCAAAACAGGCTTAGTGTGAAAACTTTTCTAAAAGCTGGAGCGTGGGTAACTGGTGTGTGTAGTGGTATCTTTTCTTTCAAGGCCTGTCCTTTGCTTCCTAAACATTGTAAGGGAACTCCCACACCAGTGAACCAATGGCCTGGCAACAGATCACAGCGTACCTCAAACTGAAACAGGTCATTCCTAAAGATGAACTGATTTTTATCTGGGAAAGTTCACAACGAGAAGCCAAAGGGCTTCAGAGTTCATACACATTTTTAGCTCAGAAATTATTCTCCCCATGCACAGAAGTCCATGTTAAAACTTAGCTTGAATAAACTGACAACCCATAGTTCAAAATATAATAAATAGGCTGCTAATAAACTGTCTTTAGGGGGGACCAAAAAACCCCAAAACACATTAAAGCAGGAACTTCTGCTGGGTTCTCCCATACTCATGGTCCCCTTAGAAATACAGCACCAACACAAACTGCTATCAATAAACTCCCCATCCTTCCTGTTGTTCCTTCTCTCTGTCCTGGTATAGTCACCCTTCTAACCACAAGTGGTTGCCTTCGCTGCTAGAGTGTCCCTAAATCCTGACATCCATTTTCCACACCCCTGGACATCAAATATCCAGGCCCCAGCAGTGGTGACTCACTGATCTCCTCACTCTTCCTATTTCTGGACTCCTAGGAGTAGTTTTCTGTGTTTGATTCCTTGGATGTCTAGCTCCTAGCAACATTTTTCAATAGTGCAAGTCCTCAGTGGCCGCCACATGGATTTCCAAGCTTTTTTTTAAAATGCAAACTAAAAGTCTCTAAAACAGAGGAAATCCAGCCAAATGCAAAACCAACATTAAATGGTATTCAAGCAAATGGTACTTGAAAGAGAAGGGAAAAGATTTTCTTACATTCAAGGCTTCTTGAAATTTCTGAATCACTTCTCTCAACAGATTTTTGTTTTAAAAAGAATTATCTCAAATATTTTCCTTTTGCCATAATAACTGTAAATTATATATTTCGTAATGATATCAGGTTAATAGAGATATATAAAGATCCAGAACATTGCTATTTCAGTCAGACTATTTCCTATCTAAAGAAAACACTATTCCAATTCCAAATTAGAAAGTCACCTTCAAATGAGAAACACAGCTCTCTTTATGAAAATGTTGAAAAGTCCTCATTCAATAATTTCTTCCACTATTCCTTCAAACCTGAGCATTCATCAAAGCCAGCTTTTACTGGAGAATTGGGCAGTTTTCACTGAAGCAACAATCCTGTAATAAACCAAAGTCCTTGAGCAACAGAAAAATTCCTTATTAAAATAAAAAATAAAATCCCTTTTCTTTCCTGTGTAGCTCCAGAGGTGAGCTCAGTGAACATAAAGAGGTGTGTTGCATGCTTATCTACTCTGATTAATTTGTTATATCCTATAATGTACAGAGGTTGGAAACCTGACTTGCCTTCCAAACAGCTTTCTTGGCACCTTCCTTTCCCATCCAGCCCAGGAAATATTGTGACCTGGAGAGCAATATTCCTGTAGGGTACCTGCAGCTCTGCTGCCCCTGACAGCAGGAATGACGGGGATGCTGGGGCTGCTCCCGGCAGTGCCACATTAGGGAAGGATCGGGTAATTGCCATGAGTGTTGGGTACCAAAGTGATGTCACCTGTGAGCTGCTGTTTGGGGGATGCAGGCTAATGTTTGTTAGGTCAGACATCCCACCTCCAACAGAACCCTTTTACCTTCCTGATGGAGCGAATTGTTATTGTCAGCTAGTGGTGCGTGGGGTTTGTGTTAATGTCATTACCAACTGAGTTAGCAATGCAATGATAGTGCCAGGCTGCTAATTAATTGCTTGCAAGATGGTTTTGCTATCCAGCTCTGCCCGTGACTGGAGAGATGTGGGTCTCCCCCTAACGAATTTTGCCAGGGGAGATTTAAATTGGTTTCTAGGGTTGTCAAGCACTGGAAAAGGCTGCCCAGGGCAGCTGCGGAGTCACCATCCCTGGAGGTGATGTGGCATCCATCTAGATGTGGCACTTGGGGACATGGTTTAGTGGTGGGCTTGGCAGTGCTGGAGGAATGGTGGGACTTGATGATCTTGGAGTTCTTTTTCAACCTAATCAATTCTATGATTCTGGGAACTGCCCTGCACTCCCCAGCAGTGGGGTCACTTCAGCAAGAACACCTCTGAAGGTTATCCCCTCTGCACACATTTTAAATATTACCTTTTAAAGAAGTGTTCTAATTTTTGAGACCTACATATCAAGTCCTTAAACTTGGTTATGCTTCCTGAAATACAAGAAATAGTCAAGAATCCCTGCTCAGTCAGGACAGATCTCTCTGAAGCCCTTGCTTTACAGTTTGCTTGTGTACTGGGAGAGCACAGAATCCTTCACTGCTGTTTTACAACACTGGGTTTATTACAAAGGTGACCTGCTCTTTCACTGGAACTGGGACTGAAACACAGCTCTCCTTTATCCAGGGCTAGTGGTTATTCCAGTTTGTTCCTCTTTGACACTAGAAACCTTCCCCTTTATTCCAAAAAAGTTCCTTTCAAAGAACTGGCATTTTCCAACCAGAAGACTTTTAATGACAAAAAAATCCTGAACAGTTCTAATTATGGCTCAGTCTGAGGGATAATATTGTTACCCTTAGTAAAATAACCTTCCAGCATCCCATTATCTGTCCCTAGTGCTCAGGAACTTGGAGAGAGGACCATTGGTGAGAAGCATAGAAATTTAGGGGGTTGTTAGGTGAGTCTGTGCCGTTTCTTTGACTATTCTGGTTAAGTGGAACCCTACCCAACTGCTGTGGGATCAAAGTTGGGTGGGAAATGTTACAAAAGAAACTGGTTTCCATGTGCTGTGCACTGAGAAAACGGACAGAATAAGGATGTGCCCACCTCACCTCTGCAGCCCCAGCTGAAGGGCTGAACATCAGGCTCCTGCTGAAGGCAGCAGCTCCTGGGGCTCAGGCTCCAGTGCTCCCCCAGCACCGGGGCCGTGCGTGGGCTGGGGTTTCTTGGTGCATCATCCAGCCCTCCCACCAATTTTTCAAGCACATCGCCGAGCTTTGGAGTTAACTTTCTAATGAGGATAATTATTATTATTACACGCACACACACACATATATATATAAACCCCCCAGATCCTCGTGAGGTTTCTTCAGCTTGTCCCAGAAAGCAAACGTTTCCACTGTGTGGGCTGTGATTGGGAACACATGTCCCCGCCGCACCCCACTGCGCCCCGCTCGCTCTGCTCCTAATTACAAGGGGAGCAAAGCCTGCTGCAGAGGTTGCTTTAATTCCTTGGGTTTGGAGACTCAGCAATCGAATTACCTGAAGAGGCTGGAGTGTCTCTGGGGTGCAATCAGTCGTGCAGCGTTTGGGTTAGGCCAGGGTGGGGAGACACGGGTAATATATACACGCTGGCAGCGTTCTGTAGCCACCCAACTGGGGGAAAAGGAATTTCTCTTAATTAATGGCGTGATGTATGACACGTTAGCAACACAAACTCTTTAATAAACCCCGATGTCTTCTTTTACAATTCACACAAGATGAAAGCACGCCGGGATACCTGTAGGAATGGGGTATTCAGAAATGCTGGCAGAGCAGCTTGTGGTGAGGGAGCTTTAATAGCTGCACATGGAGCTTTTGATTCTGGAGTCAATTTTAGACAAAGCTGCCTTGAAGCAAAGGAAGCAAGTTTCACTTTCAACCTTGCCCAAGGCTGCTACCCAGAGATGAAGATACCAGTGAAGAAGACTGAAATCTTAATTTAATTAACTATAATTCCCAATGGGACGAGCTTGGGAGGTTTGATTCAGAGCATGTTTATCTGAATCTGAGCTAAAGTATTGGCTTTTCAAGTTCCATTTCCAGTTTTAGTTTGGCACAGGACCGAGGCACAGACTAGATGTAAAGCTCAGATTTGCCCAAAGTATAAGGGTACTCAGATTTGGCTCATGTCAAAAATACATGTTTACATTTACAATGAGTTTGGCCTTCTCCCACACTAAAAGCTATTTATTTAAACCTCTCATTTTGGTCATGTCTTTTCCATCTTATATTTCTTAGACTGCTAGGTCAAAAAGTGAGTAAATAGGTCAAATGTTTCATGAAAAAATGGAATACAGAGGCGATGTGGCTAGGACTTGGACTCCAGAGCTCTAAATTAAGCATATTAGCAAAGACTGGTATGAATTACTATTTATTCTTGTGCTCTTTGATGGTCTTTGCCTCCTTGAAGACCAGTTTTTGGGTTAGACCAAGAAAGGAAAGGAAAAGGAAATGTCCCAGCTCTTGGCAGCTGTGGAGATCTCTGAGCTGAGTTCCTGGAAGAACAAAAACCTCAGGGAGATGGGGACGATGAAAACAAAATATGAATAAAGAAATAAAATCTTCATCAGGGCCCACCAAATTCAGCAGAAAAGCCAGGGATGATCCCTATGGCCTTCAGGACAACCCACAACTCAGAGAAGAGGCACAGACCTCAGGGCTGCAGATGTGACAGGAAATTTCAAACTCTCCTAATCACAAAAACAACAACAAAAGCATTTCAGTACTCTTCTGTAAGAAATATACAGTATCTGGGTCATTACACTTAAAAAGGAGTTACAGATGTGTTTGACCTGAGACCAAGACCAGGGTCTTGTGTGACACTGTCACTGTCTAACTCCATATCCTTGAGATCTGTGCAGGGCAACCCATAAGGAAAGACTCCAGAGAGAAAATACTCAACACTGGCCTTATCCCTGGACCACACACCGCAATCACCTTGCCTTTCTTCCATGGCTCTCCATCAAGGTGAGAAAGAACAAAACTCTCCAGTGAGCAAAAAAACCTGCATTCCCCATAAAAGAAAGGAAAGAAAGGTCTTGCTTCAAACTTACTGCTTTGTTCTGGTATAAAACTTCTGGGGTTTTGTCTTTTTTTCTTGAGAGCAATCTAGTGTGGCAAATAAAAGCCCAGCTAATTTTTAAATCAGCATGTAGCCAACTCAGCCACCCAGTAGCTCTGTCCTTGGGCAATATTATTGAAGCACACACAATCTATACTAAAGCGATCAGCTTCCCTCAGGCCTGCCAAGGGGATGAGTTAGGCGAGCCCAAAATATGACAGAAGGAAATTTATGTGCAACTTTTACACATAATATCTCATTATGACTCTCCCCAATCTTTCAATTTTAAAAATAAACGGCCTTTGTAATGATTTTACCAGGAGCATGTTGGAAGGGAGATTGAAAAAGAAAAAGGAAAGTGGCTTTGGCTACAGTTAATTCTTTTGCTCTTCTCCTTCTCTCGGGTTTTTCTTTAATTTTCCTGAAGATGTTTCCACTCAATTTAGGAAGAAATGGAATTTCACCCTCCCTGCCACCACTCTTTCTTTGTTTTGCCCATGTTTTCAAAGAATGGAATGGCTGACATAATGAGGCCTATGTCAATAGCAAAGTCATTTTGACCAGCTGGTAAATAATGAAAGTTTCCACTTAATGTGCAAGCCACTTCACCCAGGGGACAGGAGCTGGGTCCCCTCCCAGGCCAGCAGAGTGTCATCCCTTGCATGCTGCACACAGCTGAGAGCTCTGCCTTGCACAGACCAGGGGGTTCAGCTGGGACTGGGGTCAGATGCTGCTGTGCCACAAAGCACATGCACTTATGGACACTGGAGAACGGATTGCACAACCATGGCAGCTGGTGCTTGCAGGATCAGGCCCCAAATGGAATTGAAAACAGGTGGAATAAATAAGCACGCACAAGTAAGAGGGGGGAAAGCCCCACTGGTGATTGATCTGCAACACACAAGAGTCAGAGCTGACCCCAAGATTCAGTTTGATAAAGAAAGGGTAACTCTGTTCCTTCTCCACTGAGATGCCAATCGTGGCATAATTTTCTCCTGGTTCATTGTGGGCAACAGCAGGAATGACTTGGTGTGCTACTCCTACTCCCCAGACCACAGCCTGAGAACGCACGGGAGGAACATATACCTGAAGTGAGAATCAGTTACGAGCATTTTTGGGAACAACCTTCTCTTAGGAGGGGTAAGGAAAACAAACAAAGCCAAACTCTCCCAGCTTCTGCTGGTAGCAGAGTGGGCTGTTCTCAGAGTGGAAAGCAGAATCATTGCCAATGTACACTGACTGTGGGGAGAGCATTCCCAGGGCGGGCTGACGAGCAGGCGACCATTGTCAGGCAGCGAGAACTGGAGCAAATGTAAAAATATTCCAAAAGCTTTTGTTGTTACACAGTGCTACATCGTGTTTCCTTTGCAACCCAAATTCCCAAATACCTTCTCAGGAGACAACAGTTCTTATGCCTGTTCCCTTCTGGTTCATCTCTTCCCCTCTCTGAAGTCCACACACCGGGACAAGGTCCTGCTTTTAACCAGGTTTGCTTCATTCATTCACGCATTGCTGCTTGAATTTCCATATCACGACACACTGCTTGGGTTTCATTTTTGATGTGCTTATGAAACCAGCAGTGAGGTTATTAGCATAAAAAATCTGTAAATACCTTCCAGAGGACTCCTTATTCTCCTCTCCAGTGTATCCATCAGTACCTGGAGCCAGTGGGTGACCCCTTCCCTGGGGTGGTTTCAGCTACATCTTTTCTCTTGGGGATGAGCTGTGAATTATTTGTTTAATTCTGGAGAAACCACAAAAATTATTAAAGCTGAGTCCTAAGGTAAATAAGAAGAACGTATATATATTTAGCAAGGGGCCAAAACAAAAATAACATCAGAAAACACAGACAATGGATGATAAACAAATACATTTTTGCAAGAAGATTGTGTATTTCCATTGTATTTATGATGTATTAGTTCTACCTTTGAAGCAAGAGAGTGGCAAAAAAATCATCAGCCTGGGGATGGCTGTGGGCATAATGCCATCACTGAATTTCTGGGGCCTCAGTTTTCTCCACTGTAAAACAGGTACAACCCATCAGATTAATGAGAATGCATTTTTATTTAGATATTCCTTTGAATATGGCATCTGCCATGGACACACAATGAATGTGAAGAATCAAAATCTTAGAATTTGGAACGGTTTGGATTGGAAGGGACCTTAAAGATCATCTTGTTCCATTCCCCTGCCATGGGCAGGGACACTTCTCACTAAACCAAGTTGCTCAGAGCTCCGTCCCACCTCCCTTCCAGGGATAGGAACTTCAAATTGAGCTCATTTTGAACACCCTGACACAGCTGTACATGAAACACCTGGCAGTGAGAAACCTGAACACTTGGCATCCAGGGTGGAATGATGCAATTCCACTGATTGCAGTAAATATATAGAATCACAGAGACATTTAGGTTGGAAGACACCTTTAACATCAGCGAGTCCACATGTTGGTGTTATATGAGAACCGCTCAGGCTATAAATCAAAGAGCACAACAATTAACATGTGGCTGTTCTTCCCACACCTGAACACCCCCCATTTCACTGAATTCTTAAAGGAAAAAAATTGCCCCCTGTTTTGAACAGATTTGAAAGAAATCTGCCCCAAATCCTTCCACATTTGCCACATCTCCAGGCATCACCTGGCAATGCTACTGCTCTCCCTGAGCAATCCTGAAGTGAAGACATCTTTGTTCCACCACTAATTTCTTTGGAAATACAAAGTATTGGACACGTCCCAAACCCATTTTTCCATTTGTAGCATGAAGAGTCTTTTCTATTGAGTTGTTATAATTGGATCCACCACTACAGAACTTGGGCGTATGTTTGACATATTTTCTATGCGGGGTATGAACACATATTTATTTCCAAACACATCTATTTCCAAAAGAAAAAACTGACTAGAAAGCTCAGAATTTAAGAACGTTAAAAAGGGCAAGAGGCTGGGAATGAGGAGAGAGGAAGTGAGAAGTACACTGTGGTGGGGCTATTTCAGCCTCATCTGCTTCTTTTGGAGACCTCCTTTCCCAGGCCAATGTCACACTTTTGCTCCCGGCAGGCTGACCACAGAGGGGACCTGGTCTGGCCACTTGGTCACAGTTACCTAAGGCAGCCAAAAAGTTCAGTGGCTGCTTGTGGTTTCAAATCCCAGAACCCGTAAAGCACAAATACAGGTTTCAAACGCGAGGCTGTGACCTCTCCACTCACCAATAAAACATGCCCAAAGTCATAATAAACAAAACCTTACAATTCAGGGTGGCAAGGCATAAACCAGTCATATGTATTTTCTTTCTGGCCACTTAAGCAAATCTTAGCCTTTACCAAAAACTACCTCAGTGAACTAAGTTAGCAAAACAATCCTGATTACAACATAGGTTAAAAAAAATAAGTCAAATAAACTTAACCTAGAGTTTCTCATGGGATGTTTTATGCTCTTGTTGTTGCAGAGCAGAATATGGGCCAGAATAAACATGGAAGGGACACAAGTGTGATAATATAATGACACCTTTTATTAGCTGAAAGAAGGAAAAAGACTAACAGAACTTTAGATACATCAAAGGTCTTTTTTTCTTCACTTTCAGGATGCAGAAAGGAAAAACCACAGCTTGCATATTCCTGACAATACTCATCTTGTCAGGAGCATGAACTCACGTTGTTGGTTTTTCATGTCTCTGGATCGCCAGCGAGGGAGGGGGAAGGGGAGAGAAAGAGTGGCTTTGTAGGAATCGAGGGAACTGACATCTGGTTACACAACGATACAAATTTGCAGGTCATACTTAACAGCACCAATAATAAACTGCAAAGAGTTGCTGGCTACATTCAGAGTGACACTGTGGTAACCTCGGTAAGCTGCTTTCCCTGGGCTACCGGCGCAGCTCCAGCCCATCGCAGCCAGGGAAGGAGCAGAGGCAGGTTTTTAGGAAATACTTCTTTTTGCAGGAGATAAAGATGGGCACTCCTGTGTGTCTGGGGCTCTTCAGGGTGAGGGGGGACAAGATTCAGAGCTGCTGGATGGAAAAAGCCAAACTCAAAAGAACCCAGAAAAGCTAAGCAAAACAAACAGTGCACGAGAGGAGATAAACCAGGGATAAAAGAGATGTGCTGGCACTGTGGTATCTGCTGGCTATTATCAGATGCAGCAGAGTTGGGGGCAGTGCATTAATGATTTCTTTTCCATCCTCTTACATCTTCTTCAGCCCCTGCCATCATTTATTGTAGCATCCTTATTTTGTTGCTCAGATTGACAGAAGAGAAATAAACTTTACCCTGCAGGTGTTTTCAGGAGAAAATATCTTTTCCCCAGGAACTGGATACTAGATTTGGTAAGTAACAGCTATTTTTCCCAACAGTTCATGACACTGTAGTAGCAGACACTTTTTGCCTGGGTATTTCAGATATGCCCACCTATGCTATAAATAATACTCCTGTAAATATAGATTTTTAAATGTGAAGAAGTATTTTAGAGCAGTCGGTTAGAAAGTGTATTAAAAGATCTATCCCTTACATTGATTTTAAAGCATTACATTTTTGGTGCAGACAGACCAAGAAGCTTAAAATGTATTTATCACACAAGGACCAGATCAAGTCCATTTTACCCTTTCAAAGTAGATCTCAAACTTCCTTAGCAACGACGGCATTTTTTTGTCAATTGACTAAAATAAAAAAGGGATTAATAGGATTTAGGGTGACCAGAAAGAAGGAGCCATCTCTAAAGGAGACTTCAGAACACAGGCAGGAAGGATAGAAAGAGGGGCCTTTCCCAGCACTTTGCTTTCTTGCTAATAGCCGACCTTCATTTAGTGCAAAACTGATGCCAAGTCACTTCTTTCTCTCAATGCTAGTATATTTATATATAAAATACGTACATAAAATGTGTATATAGGTACTACATACAGACACGCAAAAAGGGAAAGCATGAGGAGCCTAATGCAGGCGGGTATTTAGGAGGCAGCCAGCAAAAGGCTGAAGGAACAGGAGAGAAATCCTCAACTAATCAAGTGTATCAGAAGCCAAGGGCGGGTTCAGCAAGTGTTTGAGAGAGGGACAGGGAGGGAGACGGACACCACGCAGTGGTTGCAGTGGCTGGTGGAGCAGCTACAAGCCTTGCAGATACATGGTTTGGGCTGCAGCACTGACTTCTGAGCCCACACCTCTGTTAGGCACCATTTGATGGATTAAGGTGTTGTACTTCTGTTTGTTGTTCCAACAGTGTTACTCTGAAAGACAAAAGCACAGTGGAAACGGGAGAACAAAAATCTGTATTTATACCAGGAGCAGTTTCTGTGCTTTCCAAAGGATAAGGAACCTCTGGACAAAGAGGAAGGGCTGGGACTATCTCCATGGGGAGCTGTGTATGGCTGTTCTGCAATCCAGTGGCTGACCAGGCTCACCCATCCCGCTGAGCTCCAGCACTCCAGGAAAAACCTGGATGAATTTTAAAAACAGCTGGAGAGAACACGCTATGTCTCCGTGGATTGCCTGGAAGCCTGGAGCGTGGCAGAGAAGTTCACCCTCTTTCCAAGGACCACAGGGAGAATAATTCGGGTGATGCTGGGTGTGCCCCAGCTGATTCAGAGCTACTCAGACATTATCAGAGTGCCCAGAGATTGAGAAATAATGTTTGTTTACAGTGTGCTCTCTACCTGCAAGTACTGGGGACAGAAAGAGTGCTGGGCATCAGCTGAATCCCACCCACATGTCCCACTAGCTCTGTAAAAACAACTAGGAGAGGGAACCAAGTGGCAAAAAAGCATTCCTTATATCCCTTAAAATTGCTTTTCTGCAGCTCTCCTGGTCTCCTTCCAGCCATTGAGCAAGCTATTGTTTGCTGCAGTAGTAAGCTAAATAAAAATGAAATCTCTTTAGGGTTATTTTTATGGATTATACAGCTTTTATTTAACAATTACTCTGCCACTAAGGCTAACATGATTTAGGTGTTCTCATTTGTGGAAGGTTCAACACTGGCACATGGACACAGCGAGAACGCCAGGTTGCAAAGCACCCCTGATATCCAGTTAACATACAGGCAATTTCACGGAACATAGTCCATGGACTTGTTTTATATTTCTTTGCCACAGAAAAGTTTGGAGGACGAATGTTTTTGAAGACAAGGCTTAGAGAGCAGGCCAAGCAACATGATTTAAAACATCAGCTTCATCTAAGTGCACTGGACCTTTGTCCAGATTTAAGTTGAAATACTACCCTTTGCAATAAACATAATGAAAAAGAAAACAAAAAGGAAGCCCATTTTGTTGCCAGTTTTGGGAGGGGGTGGGGGATGGTTTCTACCATAAGAGACACCACATGGGTGGCTGCAGTTCACCTGTCCACATGTTGCTGCTTAGACAACACCTGAAATTGGCCTTGCTACAGGAAATGCAAAAGAAAGCAAAATACATGAGTGATCTCTAGCACTATTTATTGTAGCAGCTCTGGGTCATTCCCCAGGTCACATATTTGCTTTATTGGGTTAGCAGTGAACACGTGTGTGTATCACACACAGGGCTAATTCTTGTCACTTTTTGGTCTGGCTTTTTGGCAAGGGGGCAAGAAAGTACCATTTCTCCTTTGTCATAGCGGAACACCGACAGAAAGCTTTGCCCAAGCACCTGCCAGCCTTGTCCCAAATTCCTGCCCAGCCCTCCTTCAGCCATGCGTGGGTGTCCCCTTCATGTCCCATCATAGTCCCATTAACCTGAGCCACCGTTTCAGCCTTCCCTGCAACCCACTCGTGCCACACAGAGAGGGCAACCACTCACAATCCTGGTTTTATGGAAATCAAAGACAAATCTCACATTTCTGGCAGGATTAGCTGCCCTAAATCTCTGTCACCAGTGCAGCTCTTTAAGAGCACAGTAATTCTCCACCAAATTGGATCTTCCCTGACAATTGGCAGCACATCAGAGACAATTCACAGGCGTATTTTTTCCCCTTTCCTAACAGGAAATAGGGCTTGTGTTACATTTACAGTGACCTGGAGCTCCGGGGGCAGACTAATATCTCACCTAAACAAACAGACAGTATTTCTTCCCCGATACAGGCGGATGGCCTGGAAGGGAAAGTCAGCTTGGTTGTGGCCTTCCCAGGTCCCAGCAGCAGAATGGGAGGCATCAACAATGTGCAGATCTGTGAACACCACCTCAAGGATCCCCAATGCAGCCCAGGATGACGGTTCAGAAGGTTTGGAGCTGTGGGTCAGCGTTGGCACTTGGTCCTTGTTTTTGTTTTAATGCAATGACCATTGTCTCATCTCCTGTGGACCTCAGCAGGGGCCCCTCTCACAGTGTGAGCTGGGGTTTTCATCGCCCAACCCATGGTAAGGTGGAGAGGACCCGAAGAGCCCCTTCTGCCAAACCTCTCCATCTCCTTGGAGTCCGCAGCACTTTCCCAGGAGACTCCCACTTGCCTTTGTGGGGACAGGGAGATAATTCTGGGCTTTATTTGTGGTGGATTTAAAAAAGCAAACTCCAAACTGTGTGAAATGACTCTGGGGGACAGTAACTTGCAAGAGATGTCATGCTTGTTCAATGTCCAACTGACGAGAGACCCTTCAGAAATAATAAACACCTACACGTGCTTGCCAGACAGATACTATTCAGATACTATTTTTCTTGGATTTCCCTTCCCTGATACACGATTGTCTGCTTTGCCCCAAAGTGATAGCCTGTTCATCCCTTGTAAAAATCAGAGAAAGGAACCCAAAACGATGGGGAAATGTGCCGATTGCAAAACTCCACACCACACATGCATCACACTAACCATCCCCATGAAAAGCAGAAGTGAAAAGAAGTTTCACACCCATTATCTCCAAATGCCAAAGGCTCCAGAAAATCCTGTGTGTTTCAACAGCTCACCTATCCCAGCAATGGGATTCACCTCTGTGCTGTCCCAATCCCCACTCAGCTCCTCTTCTGCTATAAAGAGGCTTTGCAGCAGATCCTCAGCTTCCCCCAGCGTGCCCAGGGTCAGGCCCCCTGAAGATCCCATGCCTTCAGGATGCCCCAGGAGAGCTGAAGGCAATATCTCCCAATCTCAGGTATTTTCGGTTTCTGAAATACCACGAAGAAACAAAATCTCTGCAACTTCTCCCCTGCATGTCTTTGCCCTGATGGCAATGAGGGAGTCACAGCAAGGTGGAGGGACTTCCAGTAACTCAGGGTGAGCCCCCATGTTAGAATCTCTCTGTCCAACACCTTCCTAAGCCTTAACTCATCCCACAGGATTCCTGTCTGCATCCAATAGAGCAAAAAATACACTTCAGGCTGCCGAGAGCCAGACAAAGTCTGCCTTTATAGATGAAACCAGAACAGTGGCAGGAGGAGTGAAATCCAAAGTGGGATAAATGTCTGTAGCAGAAAATATTCTCTCAGGGAGCAGCACAGACACAGTGTCAGGCGAGGGAGCGATGCTGCTGGAATGACTGGCTTTGAGCTGTTGTTTTGGCTTTTCAAGGCAACCACAAGTCTGTTCATGTTAGGCACAGACCTCTCTCTCCCTGGTTATTTCCAGGAATCAGCCATGGGCAGTTGACAATTAGAAGAGCAGAGTGAGAGCTGTGGCTGGCCAGTCTCTGCAGGTCTGAGGTTCCTGCTCCACTTTTTTTGCAAGAGAAACAGCTGTTGACCTTCGGTTTTCTGTGTCACTCATTGCCACGGTGTTGGGCAGAGGTATTTTAGGATGATCATATCTGTTTACACCCACAGTTACAACATAACCCCTACAAATCTCACTGTTAGGTGGACAAGCAGTGTGCCAGCCAGACGTCACTCCTACTTGTGTGGATGCTCTCTAATCACCCCCTTCAGTATTTCAGCTAGTTCAGGGTTGAATTTGGGAAAGCAACTGAAATTTAGCTCCCTGGATCTATTTTGGGGCCCCCAAAACCTCCTGCTGAAGCTCAGTGAAACCCTATGCCAGCCTCAAACGAGTGAGAATTTTCTGTGACTGCATCCTGTGGTTTCAGCTGGTTTTGCAATTAAGTTTGTGTCCTAGTTTCAGTCTGAATTTCAGCTGATGCCATGCTCAGCTCAGATAAATCAGAACCTTAAAATGAAACTCAACCCTCTATAAGCCTCTTCTCTGAACCAACTGTTGCCCTACACCTTATTTTTTTGTTGTTATTCTCTTCCCCACCTCATTCCCAGTCAAGTTAAACTCTTCTCCAATCACTCCTCTTTCCTCCATGGCACAATTGAAAGGAGTCTCCCAGCGTGTTTGGAGGTGGCTACCAGGCCTTTCTTTCCAAATGCACATTAATCAGTGGCTTTGCTTTCAGCCCTCAGGCATTCCTGAAAATAGAAACTCAAGGAACTCTTCTCCACAGATGGGCATGTGCTGATGGGCTTTGAATAGTGGGCTCAGTATCCCCCAAAAATCTGGTGTGCACCCATGGATGGTTTCTGCCTGCGCATTAGAAGGAGCTCAGCTAATACCACAGTGTTCGTGTAGCATGAGAAGCACTTTCTTGTCTTATTAACAGTCCAGAGCATGAAAAAGTAGGAGAGAGAAGCATCAAAATGAAGACTGGTCAAGTGGCTCACATCCTTCAAGGGCTCAAGGGCTCCATATCTTTCCAGGAGTCTGAAGTTGAAATTTAGAATTCAGTCTAAAGGTGAGAAACCAGAGGGCAAGGGGAAGAGGCTGCTCGTGTGCACAGGGGTTTTTGTACTTCTGGTTTTGCTATTGAATGTGTTGCCTCCATCTGTGTCAACAAGGAGCAGAGAAATTAACGTTAGAGGGAAAATACAGGAGAGGGAAGGAGAGTTGAGCAGGTTTTGGCCAAACAGCAAAGAAACTTGATGGGATTTGGGCTTTGGCTCAGTCATGTCCTCATTTTTCAATCACATGACAAAAAAGAGTGAATGCCCAACAAAGGGGGAAAGGGAAAGACCTTTCAAGGATTGCACAGGCCAGGCCAGCAACGTAACCTGTGAGAATTCAATTTGATTTGAGTGTGGTGGGAAGTGTGCCTGGGACTTTAAATAATGCTGTGTTGTATGTAATGTTACACAGAGCCCCAGCTAGGTGGACTCCTGAGCCGACACAGCTGGAGGGAAAACTCTGCAGGAGTCCCATGCAAATAAATAAATAAATGAATAAATAAATCTATAAATTTCAGCTCCATTCCGATATTTACAAGGGTTTTGTTATTATTGTTTAGGTACATTAAAATAATCCCCAACAGCATCAGCCAATAAAGTCCTTAGCTGTATAACCTTTGTGTAACTAGTGATTTATGTGTTACCTCTCTACATATACATACATTTCTTGCCAGTCTTACCCTATCCTGTTGGATGTCACTGCAGATCCTGCCTGGCCTGTATTTCCTTAAGTAGGAACTGGGATTGAGGGAGCTCTGCTCCAGCATCTCCTCCCTCCCAGGACCTGCAGGGGCTGGGGTTTGCACCTCACCCAGGGCACTGGATGTGCTGCGGGCTCCCACATTGGAGTTTGGCCAACTGGATTAAAAGTAAAATATCAACCTATAACACCTTTTTTTTTTTTTTTTTAACTGTATAAAGGAAATATTAATGATGGACAAATAGCAAATGAATGCACTGAGTAGAATAGAATGATTGAAAAAACTCTAGAAGCCCTTACAAGCAGTTGGCATGGGTTCAGGCTGTGCATTCATCTACATACTAGAAATCTGCCCCCAAAAAAGAAAGCTGTGGAAAAGCTGGTGAAGTTTCCTTTTCTTAGCTGTGAGTGTGGGCCCGTATACGGTTTTAATTTTTTTTAAGTTATCAGATAATAACAGATGCACAAAGCTTTCCCTGTGACCCCCCTCCCTCACACACACAGACATACACCACCCAAATCAGATCCAAACCGGATAGTGTGGGCAGAACAATGGGAAGCAGGCAGCATCTGGTGCTGTAAAACAAAACACAAAAGGAAAGGGGAAAAGAAAAATCACACAGCAAAGTGGCCAAGGAACTGTCTCCTTGTCTCCTTCCCTCCTCCACTTTTTGTTTTTGGTAACTGGATTGAAATCCAGACCCCAAAGAAGATCTTTGGGGTGGGGAGCCAGGGCAGGGGAGGAAAGAGATAAACTGCACTTTCCTAAGACCAGGACCACACAGGTAATTTGGTGAGTGTAGCTGGACAATGGAGCTCCGTACAAGCCTAAACTGCCTAAAATAAAGAGAAACATCTCATGCCATCCATGGACTTTGATTCCACCTAAGCAAGGTTCTTTGCTATTCAGTATCAGCAGCGTTTATTATTTTTCTACTTCAAAATTATCAGGCAGTGAGGCACTGAGTGAAAAGAAAAGTGATGTGATTTATGTGACCCACCTTGTACAGGCAGTAACATAAAAGGTGTAAACAATGTGTTATTGCTGTCATTTCTGTTGGCATCTTATTAAGGACAATCAAGAATCCACTAGATTCCTCTATCACCCCCCAGTGCAACATCTTTGTCTGGAAACACAAAAATTGTGAAAGTAATTGAAACAAGTGCACCCAGGAAAGGCTCGTGGATTACGTGCTCCTAGGATCTGAAGTCAACTTCAGGTCTACTTTTTCCTCTTACTTTTTTTTCCGTGTATCAAAACCTAAAAAACCCACTCAGAAGTCAAATTGAGATGAAATGTTTCACACCACACAAATACATGAGATTTGTCCTGCCAGCATAAGTATGTGAAGAACCAGCCATGTGCTCTACCCTTTTTATTCCTCTTAGCTGTGTAAACTACTCAAAACTGGAGGGCACATGTCACTTACACTGACATGCAAATCATTACTGCTTTGTCTGCCAGGAAATTTGTGTAAACCAATGCTGAGTCCAGGTTCATTATATTGACATTTTTACCAACGAGTAAATTGAAAGGTTACATTGTTGACACACCAGATGTTATGCAAACTGCTTTTCAAACCATGGTTTCCATACATCTCTACAAATAAATAAATTAGACGCTTACAAATGGTGTGTGAATCAATATATGGTAAATCACCCATTTATATACACATAGCAAAAACTACTGTGTGTAAACCCCATATTTCACACAATGTCAAAACCTCCCTTTCCACCCAGTACTTTTCATTTTCCTGAAAATAGCTGTCATCTATGTAAATGTTTTCCCTCATGACCAACTGTTCTTCATGGCAAGAACAGTACACGGAAACCTGGGTGCCTGAATTAGCACATGGTGTTATCAATGGGAGTTAAGAATCCAAGTGAGAGTTAGGCTCCGACACAGCTTTAAAGATTTGAGTTTATGTGTCTGAAAGAGTAGATTTGCATGTGCTAACTTCAGGCACACTCAATTTTTTAATATGGATTTGCTCTAGTTTGGATTTAGCCTCAGGGTATTTTGACCCCCTCCTTCTGCAATTTTTTCCTCCTTGACTCATCTTTAACAACAAAAATAAGCAAAATGCTATTTGTCCAATCAGACGCTTATTTGAGACTGGTTCTGCCTTCTTGGTGATGCAAATCAGGACTGAGCTCGCAAATACAGTCTCTGTGAAGCACATGTGGTCCAGGGTGAAATCAACAGGGTTATTAATGCAATTTTAAAATGGTGCTGCACTCCCTCAGTCTCAGGACTGAAACCAAGGGGGGGCTGACCCAAGCCTAGCTTAGAAAGGCCTTCAGGTACCTCAGACTCCTTTACTGCAGGAGACAAAATGTTGTTTGGTTCTTGTTCATCAATGTCTCCCACTGCCATCACTATTTCTCTAGAAGTCCCTTGCAGTGCCTGCGATTTCTTGCCATGCCCAGTTTGCAACATATGAATTTATTCTGGTGTAAATCAGGGCAAAACAGATTAATTTCCTAAATCTCCAGTTGCAGAGAAACAAGATTTCTTGGAATGATGGTGATGCCTTCTGTCAGTTGCCCCATCCCCTAATCAAAGAAATGTCATAACAAATCAGGACCTTCTATACATTCAACATACAGACACAGAATGGTTTCAATACACTCCAAAAGGCTCCTCCAAGCTGGAAGAAACCTTGATCAATGCAGACCCTTCTCAACCAGCTGTGACACAGGACTGTGTCTTTCCCACTTTATAATTCTTTACTGAGTGCTCATACTGAAATTGTTTCATAACCACATGAATTTGGAGTTTTCATTTCACCCTTGGAAGAAATGTAGAGTCTGGCACGCTGACAAGTATAACAGTGCGTAAAAGCACAATTAACTTATGCTCCCACCCCATTTTTTTACATTTCTAAGGAAGCCCTGAGATTTCAGAGTGATTGTTTTCCCTTCAGAGCCAGCAGCACACGATCCCTTCACTTCATCAGCGGTGCCGTGCAGAGCCGGTCACCGGCACAAGCCCCTGTCCCACCGCTGGGCCAGAGAGCTCAGAGCACACCGTGCTCCTTCCCCCTCAACAGGCTGCCTAACGCAGGGAAATGGCAATTAAAAAGGCCAAGTGGAGTCAAACACAGCACTAACAATCTTAAATACTGTAATTTTCTTAGTACAACCAACTTGTCATTTCAAAATGTGGACTTGCCCATACATAAACAAGCAACACCTTAGAGACTGAAGATGATAAAAAGCTTTTCAATATGTGTAAGTTAGAACGTGAAGTTGTCTCCTTTTAGGGTTTAGGGCATTTTGAGATCTTGAATTCTTGGTTCACCTTAGTAAAAGAAAGACAGCTGAAAAGTTTCAGACATGCCACGCTAAAAACCCAGCACTACAAATGTTGATGAACTTTGGTATCTCCCTGCTTTCCAAAGACAGCCTGGGAGAGCAAAGGGAGTTGTAAATGTTTGCAGAATATGGCCCTTCTCTCTGACTGTGACAGGCGGGTTGCGTGTGAAAATGGAGGTTATTGAGTCAAGAAACTTTTTCATTAGTTTGAGGCTGTTGAAGGAGCAAGGCTGGGGTTCCCTGTGCTGTATCAGACCATTGCTTAGAACTTGGTTCTCTGGTGACTTCAGTTTGCTGCCACTTACTTTCCTGAGATCTCTGAGTGGCACCATGGAGAGTATCCCCCTTGCATTTCTTCTTCCTGATGAGTGTAGACCCTCAAAACTCTTCATTGATCTTCCAATATACTCTGGCAATTCTCTGTTTTCCTTTTAGTCACCCTTGTATTGACCCTTCTTTGGCAGCTACACATAGATACCTCCCTAGCAAGTGGTGCTAACATAGATCAGAGGGGTTTTCAGATTTAATCCCTTTAATAATCACCTTAATAATCTCAAGTGAAAAAAAAAAATAAAATCCCTCCAGAGTTCATCTGTCTTAAATTCTCTTAGAGTTTGTTTTAGATATTCACCAGGCTTGCCACTTGTAAGGGAAAATAGTTTAAAACCAATCTCAACAGACTGTCACTTCAGAACCACCATCCCTTGGATCATGGATGGAGCGAGGTACCAGCCAGGTATTGCATTTCCAGCAGCATTGGAGAGCCTTGCACACTTTTGCCTTTGCCACCAAGACCATACAGACATTCTGTCAGACACAGTCATCTGTATCTGCCCTGGCAACTTCTAAGCTACCCCAAGGACATGGTCTGAAGAGCCTGGCTGTTAGAAGAGGAACAGCCAGCTGCACAAATGGATAAAACTGCACCTAAAAGCAGAAGAAAACACCACCACGCCGAGCCTTTGCTAGCTCACTTTAACAAGCCCATGCCCAGATCTGTGCATGGCTTTAAAACCCTGTTTAAATACATAGATAAATAAATAAAAGTATCCTGCCACTCCTAATGGTTGCAAGAGTCACAAATTAAAAGCAAAACACACGTATACTCATGGGAAAGGCAAAGGAGACAGGGTATGTTTTATATTGTGAGGCTTTGCTCTGTGGATTCTGATTATTTTTTTAAAATTGATTGTTCATTTTTAATGGAGTTCTAATGAAACACCCTTAAGCTCTGCAGTGGTTTGCATCTCTGGCTAGCAAGCCAAATGCCAGTACGTTTTGTTTTGCAAGTAGCATTAGAGATAAGAGAGGGCAGGATCATGCCCTGGTTTTACAAGGCTGTAAGAAGCACTTAGGGGCCATAGAGTCTCCTGCTTGGCTGCCTAAAGCCTACTCTGGTCATTAAATAATGTGAAAGGCTTATAATAACAGCTGGTGACTAATCTATTCCCTTTGTACAAATGTTTTACATTTGTCACTATAACCACTGCAGAGACACAGCTCTGCTCTCCTAAAGGTTGAATCTTGCCCAGAATTCTTTTATTTACTCAAAACTGCACCCTTACAAGTCCCCACTTGCCAAATACTATCACAACATGACGAGAGCTTACATGCTCTGGTAGGTATGAACAAAAAGATCATAGTCACAGGATCTTTGGGGTACCAAGGTAAGATAAAACATCTTAAGCAGGAAAAAGAAGCGGGAAAGGTGTTAAAGAAGATCTTCCTTTAAACTACTTGGAACCATACTTTCCAACAGAAGTTTGTCTCAGTCTGGAAATGAAAAGGAACCCCACAGTTTTGGGTGAAGTGGCCAAAAAAAAAAAACAAAATTAAAAACCCCTCAGTAGTGCATTGGGAGTTGACATGCACCACAGACACAACACATCTAAAGCTCTCTACTGTGCAAGTCACAACTGAGGTCTATCAGACACTGACTTTCTGCTTTCCAGACACACAGGTCCATATTTCCCATATTTCATGGTTTCAACAGATGACATATGAATTGCACACTAGACTCACATGCACCAACCGTGTCTTGCTGTTGGTCCAGTGCCTCTTCCCACTTACGAGAAGAATAATATTGCATTCTTGGACATCTCGGGACATCTGTGGGTCATCCAAGGCAAATGGCAAATTATTCCAAGGAATTGTTTCTCCAGATGAGCTTGTGACTTGCACGGTGAAGTACAGCCTGACAGTGAGTGTGAACCTGGACTTGACCCTGAGCTCCTGGAGAAGCACCAGCAGCTTCCTTGTTCTAAAGAAATGTTAATTGTTCACCTTCCACGCCTTGTGGTCATTTATATCCTTTATACTGGCCTACTTCCAAGTAAAACTCCGAGCATTAACCTTTCTTCAACCACTGTAACTGCACTTCTCCATTTGCAAGGAGGATCAGCAGATGAGTATTTGTTCTGAGAGTGGGAGGGACTTTGTTTCCTTGGGAAGGGGAGGGCAGACTCCTTTTCCCATTGTACAGAGAGCACCTTAGCAGTATAAACCCACTTTGGCCAGCTCTGCCTGACACAAAACAATCCTATGCAGGAATATGAAACACACACCGTCCTATGCAATTCAGACCCCACAGATTCCCTTTTTCCTCAGACTGTGCCCTTCTGGCAGCAGTATGGACAGTTTTACATTATAATCCCTTAGAACGTCAAAAGTTCCGAGCAACAGAGATAATAAAACCTTTCTTCTACTTGTACAGGTCAGCTTAGGACCAAAGAATGTTACAGGCCTTTTCTCAAGTGAAGTCATGTACATGTCTCTGGTAGTGGATGCCTAGAACTGCCCAAAGTGTTATAGCAAAAATTTCACCAATACCTTCTTCCTGATCAACCAACATTCCTCAACTCTTTGCTAGTTGCTCAAAATCTAGTGGTTTAAAATACTAGTGGTTCAAACTATAAAACCAGTGCAAAAACATTTAAATGTTTAGTTTTCAAGTTTTCAAAAGGAAATATCTGCATTTTTCATTAATAATTTTAAACTTAGTGGTTTTTTTTTTTATTTAAAGCTAAAAAAAAAATAGTTAAATTAACAATACTAATTAAATGAAAAAAATTTAATGTCTCACTTGGCTCAATAAGAAAATCTGACAGCTTTTCAGTTCACACACTTTTTAAAGACAGATTGTTTTGAATACACTCAAAAGTTCTTCACAAATATTTTGCTGCATGCTTTCAGAATTGTCAGAACACAAAAATAGCCCATTACTCACGTAGCTGTGCCAGTAAGTTCCATGACTGTGAAGACTCATGTGGCCTCCAACAGCTGTATTCCATCTAATTCTCCTACTTCAGCTTTGGTTTGCTATTGGTTTGGCAACCCTGGATGTCCAGAATATCTTGTGGATATCATTAGGCATGAGAACACAGGTACAATTTAGTCTGCCTGAAAACAGCGCTGAATTCATGGACATTTTCCATCTCCTGCTGGTCTTCCAGGAATGGTGCCACTCTGACCTACCTCCTTCTCCCCTCTGTCTGGGATTGTGTTCCAATGGCCCACTTGGGCTCTGCAAATGGCATTGAAATCCCTGTATGTAGCACAGCGGTGCCAAGGAATGAGGCAGGACTGGCATCAGGTGAAGGGAAGGAGAAGCGTGCCAAGGAAAAAGAAACCTAGGAGGGATGAGTCAACTAAATTCTCAGAAAGCAAGTGATGAGATGGGATGGGAGATGCTCTGGTGACAAAAGGAGATATGACTCATAGGAAAGTCACATGAAATATAAATGTGTTGCTCAATGTTCTCTGCCGTGTCCTCACTGAGGTATCACCAGGAGGAACCTCTGCTAGATGTGTGTGGTCACCTCTTCCCTGAAATTCATCAGAGACTGAAAGAAGAACTAAACAGGGCTCAGCAAAATTTGTGCTTTCTCATAAACCTTCCATAATGTTGCATTTTTAAATTCAGGCTCAGCTGTGGAGCTTTCTTTTGTTTCTTACATTCAATACCTATTATCATCGTCACCATTTGGTCCCAAATTGAGAGCTCCTTTGGAACAAATCTCTGACTGTTGGAGCAATAAATGCCAAATCACACTCTGTCCAAGAAGCTTGATATCTAAATGTAGGACAAGAGAGAGATGCAGACAAACAAACAAGAAATGGAGGAGATCTATGGGACAACTGTGATAAGCAGGAGTCCCAGGACATCGTGTTCCCTGGCACTGCCAGCTCCTTCTCTAGGCATTGTGACAATGGAAAACTTTATTCTCTTGGTCCAAAAATAACCTATATTTTAAATGTTTTGTTATAAATCTGGTTTGATCAGACACACAATCTCTGGAATGAGAATAAACATAGGCTGTCTTAACAGACAAATAACTCACTGGATGTTTATTTCTGAGCTGTTTTTCCCAAACAGTTTTATAATCTACACACACACACATATTTAATTGTATGCTTTAAATGAAATGGCATTCACGCTGTGCCTTAGCCCCACCATCAAAGCACACTTCCTGGATAATTTAGACATTTTTATAAAAAAAAAAAAAGGATTTTGCAACCAGTAGTGGACATGATCTTGTAACTGCTTCTGCCTTGTGAGCTTACAGGGATCAGGTCTGTGCTGTACCTACTGCCTGAGGAAGCAAAGATCCTCCTTATACGAAAACAAGTTGAATTCTAGAAGTCAACAAAGAGCCACAAGATTATTTCTAAGGTAATCTACTTGGTGGAAATGCTACAACTACCATCAGTAGAGGCAAGCCCTAAGTATAGCATGGAGAGTTTTAGAAGATGGATGCCTTGGTGTACTTTATTTACACAGCAGAACTGAGTGTTCATATGCAAGGTCCAGTTAAAGTGAAGGCTCTGTCTCCATTTCAGTCAGCCCGAGAACTCAGTGTGACTTGCTCTGTTCCCATCCAGAGGAAGGACTGATAGTGCAGCCACAAAGGAAGAGGTAAATTTAATCTATTCACAGCCTTTCTCATCCAAGTAAAGAGTGGAATTACAGGGAGGAAATGAGGAGAGCCTCAGCTCAGCTTGCTGGCAAGAGCATCTCAGGCTGTGTGGGGTAGGAGACGGGAAGGCAAAAAGGGCTCCTGAGGTTAAACAGCCACCAGCAAATTACCGGCCTCCCTCAAACTGGAGGAAGCAGGGAGGGGCGTGATTCCAAGGAATACTGGAATTCCTGCTCAAAGTAGCAAAAGGATGATGCCGTTTAGATGATACCTGTGGGATAGCCTACAGTGCACTCAGGCACGTGGTGGGATTCTTGGGGCTGTCCTCTGCAGGGCTGGGAGTTGGACTTGGATGATCCTTGTGGGCCCCTTCCAGCTGAGGATATTTTATAATTCTGTGATAACCTAATGCAGAGAAATGCCAAGGCATCTGAAGTTTTTACATTTAAGTCTGCAGACAGATACAGATCTGAAACCCTCCACCTGGCCCTGCAGTGAGCAGGGGGCTCTTTGCACAAAGGCCAGGAAAGTGGCTCCCACCCATAATGGAGCCTCTCCAGCACCACCTCCAATCTGAGAGATTCACGTTTAATTCTTCACAGCCTGTAGCTCCGAACACTAAACCATTTCTCTCTCTCTAGGTAACTTTTTCAAACCAGGCTCTGAGTAGCGGTGAATTAAAGCATTTGCCATCAAACAAAAAGTTTGGCGGCTGAAATAAGCTGCCAGTTGTGTCCAGTCAGACCTCAATTAGGCACACTTTAATAACCCGTGTTGCTGCCTGTGCTCAGAGACCCAAGTGCAGTGCTGTACCACCAGCATTGCCTAAAGCAGGCTGGAAAAGGGCTGTCTGACCGCTGCTTCCCTGGGGACCTCCAGGGAAATGAGATGTATCTCATGAGCTTCTCAATCAGCAGAAATTGGAAGAAAAACAAATAAAACAGTTGGTGGTCCCAAACTGTGTTTCTTGTGGGCAGTCACCCATGTTGCAAAAGCTTGCCTTGTGATGGGCACTAATTGCTCTCCCTTGTGAGAGGTCTTTAGTCAAGAAGTCAGAAGTGAAATTACAACAAAGAGTAAAGGTCAGGATGACAAAAGCATTTAGGTGCCTTGCCCCAAATAAGGAGGCTGAGCACCCACCAGAACTTAGGGGGATATTGGTCCTTATGTAGGAATCTCAACCTGGACTCACCTGACCCACAAATTTGGGTAGTCAAAATGTTGATGGTTCAGGTTTTTCTAAAGGAAAGTAAGAAAGACACCTCCAAAATCAGAGCAGAGCTTCTGTGGGACACTCAGCTTCCCCGAAGGTGCCCATCTCAAGCATCAATCAGAAAACAAGATCAGCACTAAAACCTCAGAAAATTGCCCAGTGTGAGATGTCCTGAGTCTTGGCCTGTATCTCTACACCACCCTGCAGAGCAGCCCTGGTTGTAGGATCTCTCCCACCTCATCCTACTCTCTAAAATACAGGTCTTTAGTTTAAGTTGGTCTTCCTCATGTTCCCTGTGGGGAAACCCTTCTTCACTCACTTGGAAGGATCTTTCATTTAAATTTGAGGGTTTGATCTTCTTAAAAATGAGCTTTCTCCTTTCTCTCCTCTGCGCGGTCCGTGCAACATGAATGAACCCCAGAGCTGTTGCCAGGCTGGGAAGGAAGATCCTGAATTTTGAATTTGTGATCTTGATTTCCGAATCAAACATTAGTCAGTTGTCACATTTATGGGAAGGTACCGGGCTGAAAAAGGTACACACCCTCTCTGCTGTGTAATTTATGGAGAAGTAACTGAAGCAGTGTGAAAAAGCAGTTCTGAAACTGCCCATTTTAAAAGAAACTGGATGAAACACAGGCAGTGATTCTCGAACACAAATGCTAGTTCTCTAATGAGAAAGCAGGTCACTGAGTGCTTCCCACGAACAATGTATTTGTGATTATGTAAACCTTATAGGCGCAGTTTCCAATACAAATTGAGCATTTTCACTGTACGTTCAGCAAAAATGTGCCTTTTTCAGTAAAAAAATATGGGTTTAATTGCATTTCTAATCTTATTTTCATTAATTAACATAGAGCTTTGTTTATAGAATTGAGATTCTCTTTAAAACATTTGTAGAAAATTCGTTTACACTCTGAGGCCCACATGTAGCTAAGAATAGATCCCAGATATTTCTCTCATTACACAGATACTCTCAAAACATTCATTTTAAGGAGTTCCCAGTAATCAGAATCTTATTCTTGAGGGAACATGGGGAGCTTCATGAAAGACATTGTGAAGTGGTACATACCTGGTGGCAGGAAAGTTGTATTGGGTGTGAGATGGACCAGCCCTTTCATCGCTGCAGCTTTTCCCCCCACAGGTATAATCCTAAGATTTATTCTTCGGTGTGTTTCCTTCCTGCAGGAATATTGCAAGTGGCAAATCTTCAGGCATGCAGATTTACAGGTGGGCTTCGCCACACAGAATGTGAGAGGACATATCAAAGTGGCTACAAAGAAACAGAAAACAGAATCAAATGAAACACAGATTAGACATGACAAAACTGGTAATGTAGAATTTTTCTTGAAATCAATCTATTTTTTAGGGGCAATTATTTTCTTATGTGATATTTCAATGCTCAGAAATACCAAATGTTTAAAAAGTCACCATTTCAAAACAAATGGTGATGTTTCAGAGGAAAATGTTGACATTTTTTCACTTGAACATCCCTGATTCTTGGGGAATATTTCATTCTACAAAAGCTTTCAATGTCTAATCCAACTCTATATGGCACTCTCAAATGGAAAGTAAAAGGGGAAGGGGGACGTTCTTAGCAAAGCAAATGGGGTTTAGGGTAACAGGAGCAACTTGATGCCGAGTGGGAAGGTGAGTTTGTGCAGTAACTGCTCTGCTCCTAAACGCAATGTCCAATCCTGTCTCCTTCTTAACTTGAGTTTGGAGCGAGTGTCAGATCCCAATGTAAACTTTCCCATCTGTGTTATTCTATTAACTGAAAGGGAAAGGGATTAGCATGTGTACTTGTCACATCTTTTGACCTGCTGCATACTGAGACGAAGGTAATGTTAAAGCAAACAGCATTCTTCTCCCTCTGCCAGGATAAGCAGGGCACGGGGGTGGCGTCTTGTGAATAGAAAAGAAAGCCAGACCACGTAAAACAAAGTATGTACCCTGTGCAAAAATAAATCTTGGAAGCTGAAGATTTCCAAAGGGTATACCTTAAACAGGGTGAGAGAGAGGGAGAGAGAAAACATTTGAGAGGAAAGTTCCCCTCCCTGCCAAGCACCAGATGGAGGGCCTTCCCACGGAAATAGCTGCAGAAGACAGATCGCTGACAGAAACCTCTGCCAAGAGAAGGGGGTCCCACTCACCGTGCTTAGTGGACGAGAACACAATACTCTGATTAAAACCCATGCTCCAGAGAAGGGGGATGGAGCGTGGCACAACACTCCAACACAACAGAGCGTGGCTCATACCCCCCAAAGGAGCACCCTTTTTGGAAGGATGACACGGTTTGGGGCTCCATCCCTTCTTTTCATATAGATTCTGTTTCCCCCCTCACTGTACGTTTGTAGAGCGCATGTGCACACGCACAGACATGCCTAATGGCAACAATAATCTGTTTTGCCTCGCCCTTCCCCTGCATTTTATTTCCACAAGGCCTTCGCTATGACTGGGACAAGATGAAGTGTTGGATGCTGACACTGATAGAGAATCCATCTGGGGATAGAGGGTTTAATGAAGCTAGGCACCAAAAATCTCTTTCTCAAATGTTTCAGTTAACTGGGCACTAAATTATTCATAGAAGAAGAAATTGAGGGCTTTTTCCTCCTGTGTTTTCCTAGATGTTTCTAATTCCTTTGTAAAAGTCCACAGAAGTGTATGAACTTTGTGAAAGAAGAAAACAATTTCAGCATCTCCAGGAAAAACCAGTCAGTTCAGCAATGAAAAAGAAGGCAGTTAACTGTATTGCTATCACAGAGAGCCAAAGGAATGGGACAGGAGGACCTGGGGACAGTGTGTTCCAGAAACAGGCTCTTCCAAGCAGGCTGAGCAGGGACACCCTAATGTTCCCAACATTTGAATAAGAGCCATTAAATTACTCTTATGTCCAAGGCTTGAGCAACTGATGTCAACAGAGCAGACAATTAATAAAAAATATTAACCACAACTAAAGTCCACTTCCATTTCTGGATTGTTTTCCCTCCTCAGAGTGTAAGAACAGCAGCAACTTAGACTGAGTCCAGGAGTGGACTTCGTGATGGCAAAACACTCAGGGAAAGATGAGGGAGGTGAATTTCTTCACTGAAGAAGAGCAAGGTTAAAGAAGAGACTCTCACTGGTGCCTTCTACTACTGATAGATGGCTACACAGAAGATGGAGTCCAACTTTTCTCAGATACACACAGGGAAAAGATGAAAGGCAACGATCACAATTTGCAACGAGACAAATCCCTACTTCATTAAAAAATAAAGCGAAAGGAGGACAGTTAAGTTCCGGAACAGGTTGCACAAAAAGATGGTAAAACACCTAACCTTGCAGATTCTTAAAACTTGACAGAACATGGCCCTGAGAAACCTTCTCTGCCTTTGAAGCAGGCCTTCTTTTAAGCAGGGGCCAGATGATCTACAAATGCCAGTTTCAATCTGAACTAGTCCTGACTCTGAGAGTACCAATTATATTTTTTGCATTGATATAGACAATCACTTTCCAAAATGCCCATCTCCTACCTCAACCCTGATGTCCTCCTCTAAATGAAAACTATTCCTTTCACTCCTACAAACCAGGACAGAAATAAAAGCTTTGTTGAAAATAGCCTGCACCACCTGTCCCTTTGTGCCTTCATGCCAGCAATTTTGAATCTCTGTGAGCATCATCATCATCATCATCATCACCATTTCTGACAGGCCATGGCTCTGCCGTGGTGGAAGAGGCAGAGATGTGCCAGGAGCTATGCACCATTAGTGGATGATGTGCACCACTTCTGCACTGTCCCACTCTCTGTCATCTCAGAAAGTTGGGTGAATCTCACTCCCTTCCTCGCTGTCACAAGGCTGGAGCGTGGACACACTCTGTGGACAAAGAGCAGCTTGGTGAGCTTAGTT
Organism: Anabacerthia variegaticeps; assembly: GCA_035583185.1. Classification (NCBI taxonomy): domain Eukaryota; kingdom Metazoa; phylum Chordata; class Aves; order Passeriformes; family Furnariidae; genus Anabacerthia; species Anabacerthia variegaticeps. The sequence continues at coordinate 4,450,456 of JAWWEW010000051.1, read as the reverse complement.
CACACATCTCCAGAAAACAGTGCAACAATACTGGCAAAAAATTCCCCCGAAAGACAGCGTGTCTCTCACTGGCAGAGCCATAATTGTGGCGAGTCTATAGAGAGGACAACCCAGGATGACACACAGCTTTCCTGCAGTGACAATTAGTGGTATCAGAATGAGTTTACCACGGAGCAACAAAGAGGAATATCATGATTTTTGCTTGATTTTTAATCAGAAATATTTCCCCGTACTTTGCCAAGTATTGGGCAAACCTGGATTGAAGTTGTAGGGAGACACAGGGGAGATGGAGCAGGGAGTGCAGGGAACAACTCTGAGCTTTTCATGTGTCTTAGAAATTAGGATCTTCCAATACTTTTCTGGGGTTTTCTTTCATGTATTTAATTTAACCACAAAATATGTGTACAAATTCTCACCAACAACTCTTGTCACCTGCTTTTATGTCATAGCTGACATTTTTACAGAGTGCTGCCATTTCTGAAAGGAGTATCTTCAATTTTTATCCTCTAGAACAGGCAAACAAGAGGATCATCAAAGCATTGCTCAAACCTGTTGCAAAGTTAAGAGACCTTTCTTTACATGGAGGGATTTTGATTGAATAACTGTTTAGTGCGATAGAGATCCTACACTTGTAGGCTCTCCTGAGTTAAAACAAAGTAGGTTTTTTTTAACCTAGGATGTGAAGGACAGCAAACAGCAAATCATCCACCGGCTTCAGTGGAGAAGGGTTTTACACTGAGTGTTCTAAGAGCAACATATCCTTTGATTAGCTAAGCGATAGCAGCACTGGTCTTGGTTGCTCTTGATCTTCCCAAATTTCATTCAGTACCTGCCAGCCTTTGGGTACGTCCGGACTCAGTGTAGACACCGTTCTGCCCCCATCCTCCCTGCAATCAGTGCTGTTACACAGCTGATATGAATGGCAAATGAAATTGCACCAGTATTCAACAATTTCAAATTTGTCTGTCTGCCTTATGTGGATGTTGGTGTGAATGAGCAAGTCATGAGCTGCTTCTCCCAAACCAAAAATGTTTCCTTCAGCACCAGTTTGAGTTTTGAACCATGGTACATCACAATTCAGAAGCAAACTAATTGCTGTCACTTTGCTGATTCCTTCATGCTAATAAAGTCCATCTACACCAACATAAAGTCCTCAGAGAAGTCTCTAAAAGGAAAAAAAAAAAAAAGTCAAGCTAAATCAACTCTCAAATTCCCATGTAAACTCAGTTTAAGGGTGGAAAATTTCTTTTACCTATTCTTTGGGTGGTACAAAAATCTAAAATTCCTATAGCCCTGCTTCCCTGGGCCAAGTCAAACAAGGATATTGTCCTTTTAATGTCTTAAAGGCTCTGTTTTCTTGTAATGCCAAATGCAATATTTTTTTGAAAACACTACACCAGAAGTTTCCCAGCTGAGAAAACAGGCTGGTGAAAAATGGTTTCAGAAAACGAAATAAACCATGCAAAAGCTGTTCAGGGTGTGTGTATGAAATGAACATCTGGATTTGCCTTGTTAAACTGCCTCTTTTTTTTACCTCTCCCCCCCGACTTTTCTTTTTCTCACAGCTGTTCGAAGGAGTCCTAAGGGCAAAGAGACAGGTCAATGGACTGGGTTACACCTTTTTTTCTTTTCTTTTTTTTTTTTTCCAAACCTCTTTGCACCTACGCAAGGAATCCAGGCCACATGTGTGTTTAATAAGTAGGCACAAACACAAGAGAGAAAAAAAAATATCTCAATTCCTGTTGGTTCTTAGGAGAGACACTGAAGGAAAAATAAACTCCGGATTTCAAATTTTCTCTCTCAAAAAAAAGAAACCTTATGGTTCCAATAAAATATTTCTTTAAAAACCCAATGGATTATTATTTTCTGAAAAAAAGTCAGGGGTTTTGTAGAGTGTATCTTTTTCTCTGTGCCTTTAGAGAGGAATAACAATGGGTTAATCCCTTACCTGCTGGAGCAAGAGGAAATTATAAAATGCCACTGGCCTGGGTTCACTGAACTGAGTCTTCCTATAGCACAAAATAGATATACACATTTATATCGAATGGGTTCTTACTTCATTTCAGGCTGCAACTTCCTCAGCCTGAGCAGTCCAGAAATGAAACAGAGAACAAAAGGAACTGAGAAATTATCTGGAGATGATATTTTCTGAGAAACAGAGGATTCACCTTTTCCTGCTAATGGGATGTCCCTGGCATTGCTACAGCGATGGCCAAGAGCAGAGCATCTTTCAGCTGGGATAGGGCTGTAGGAAATTCTCACCTGGCTCTTTCAGGCAAGGTTCTAAGGGCTGTCTGACCTCAGTCTTGGGTCAAATGTCAGTACTACACGTTTCAGCCATCAGCCAGGGCTGCTAAGATACCTCTAGTCCCCAGGCAATTAACTGCAGGTAAATATCCCTTCCCAGGTGCAGACAACAGGGAACAAGGCCAGGGGACCTGAGCAGACTGTGACAGGTACTCTAAGCAAACTCCTCCTCTTGATTTAAAGCTCTGTTTTCTGCCCACCTATTAACAATTTCTGTGCTCCCTGTGCACGTCCACACTCGATGCACAGATATTCAGCTCTGACAGAAGGACTGCACCTGTGGGTAGATCTATATAAATGCCCACCTGGTGCTGCTCAGAGGTTTTGCACACACAGGTGGAAGAGTTCATGACCCTTGAAGCAAACCTGACCCATGACTGTTTACTCCACTTCCTTTTACTGTTGCTCCTCTGAATTCTCCTTGGGGTTGTTCACAGTATTGCAGTCCACTAAGTACAAAAATAAATCCTTAGATCTTTGAGTTTATTTGGGGCATCTCACTTTGGATAGAAAATTGATGTTGAAAAGTAAATACCTGAGCAAAAGTCATGGGCAAAACGCAAGTGCTGGTGCCAGGAAAGAAACTGTATTACAGAACATTAATGCTAGAGCTCGGACAAGGCAGTGATATTTTCTGGAAAAAGCCTCTGCACGGTAACCTCCATGGAAAAGCCCACGCTTGGCAGTAGGGGCTGCATGTACAGAGCAGATTAAACACACAGTGACAGTGTTGAGCTTTGGGAAGTTCTTCCAGAGAGGAGAAGGCAGTGCTGCTTGGTGGTGTAATGACCCCAGGTTTGAACTACATAGATACTACCACCAAACAAATAGTCTGTAGAAAAAAGATCCAGCTCCAATCCCAGCACTGGCTTGCCTGTCAGTCCTGGGTCTATATGGGATCCATAACAAGATGACAAATCTAAATGTGAAATAGAAACTTGCCAGAGGAACATTTTGCAAGGGTATATAGCAACAGGACAAGGGGGAATGGCTTCAAACTGACTGAGGGCAGGTTTAGATTCCTTATTAGGAAAAAATTATCTACTGGGAGGGTGGGCAGGCCCTGGCACAGGGTGCCCAGAGAAGCTGTGGCTGCCCCAGCCCTGGAACTGTCCAAGGCCAGGTTGGATAGTCTTGGAGCAACCTGGGCTGGTGGGAGGTGTCCCTGCCCATGGCAGGGGGTTGGAAGTAGATGGTTTTTAAGATCCCTTCCAATTCAGCACATTCTGTGATTCGATGACGATTTTATGATTCTTGCATTAAGCTGGTCCAATGATGGTTTTAGAGTACAATGTTTGGTCAGCAAGGAACTAGTTTGCCCATATTTTCCAAGCTCATAACTACTTCAATAGGACTTAAAGGCAGAATTACCTCAAAATCTAGTTAAAGCTAAAGCGAATTCCCCCTCTCTTCTCTCCTACCTTTTTTTTTTTTAAATAAAAGACCATGAGAAGAGCATGGCAGTGAATATTATTTATGGAGCACCTAATAAAAATGCTATGGGGAAATAATTACTGGAAACATCTGACTGTGTGACTGTAAATGCCTGGGCCCCAGTTGCTGATTTAATGGACCACTGCTCTAGTCTGTTATGCCTTGTGCTACTGACTGCAACCCCCTGCCCTCCTATTAAACCCCTCGCATCACTGTTAGATCAGGAATGGATTCTGCACGGTTTGTGGCAACTTTCCAGAGAGGGATAATGTGGGCAGGGGTGACTCTGTGTTCACAGGGAGGCCTGGAGCCAGCCCTGGGAAAGAAAAAGGGCTTCTTGGAGAAATCACTGTGAAAACCTGAACTTTTTGTGGTTCTGGGACTGAATAATGTTTCATAATCCAGACACCAGGTGCTTTAGGTATTTCTGAAAGACACTGCTTAGATGTGAACTCTTCCCTCTTTTTCTTTCTACCCATTTATCATTCACAGGCCACCAAACTGTTTTTTATTTTTGGCTGGTGTGTGTTTTTTTTTCTATTTAATATCCCTTTATGACCTCCTGAACCCAGCAGTACAAACCCATGCAGCCTCCCTGCACAAAGGGCATTTCCCACTGAGAACCACTCACATTCCCTCTGCCGTTTCACAGATGGATGCAAAAACGTTAAAATTCACAAAACACCTTGTAAGTGATATGAAAAAGCACAGGGATTTGAAGTTCCTGCTTTCATTTGCAAAAAGAGTCCTGAAGAAAGACCGGAGGACTATCATTTAACTGCTGCTGCTGACTTGCTAAATGAAGAGGACAAAGTAAAAGGCAGCTCACTGCCACACTGACAGCAAGAACAAAATCACATCCACTCCTTCTGAACCCAGCAGTTAGCATGTTTTTTCTTTTTTCTTTTTTTTTTTTTCATTGCTGGTTTTAATGTAATATTTAAGTTGGACCTAAAACAGACCATGGAACATTAAATCACTACCAAATGCAAATTTACCTATATATCTGAACTCCATTTTCTCCTACGTTTACAAAGCAAAATTCTACCATTTGAACTGCGAGCTCCTATTGCATTTAATGGGAGGCAGCAAACTCCAGACATTACTAGGAATATACATGCACTTATCTTGTTGTTACAGGTCTCCCTCGCAGAACTAAAAGAGAGCTTTAGTACCAGACAGTATCTCTCCGGGGTCATACCCAATGAATAGTGTTTTTTGAAAGGATTATTTCAAAGGAACTCTGGAAAAGAATCTAATGACTTGCAAGCTACAGGATTGCAGCATGGGAGGAAGTAGATAATGGAATATGACAGCAATGCATTTTTCATAAACCCGGTGATTTCTATCATAACGAGAAACCCATCTATAATTCGGAGAACTCCCCCCAGAAGGAGACCTGCGCTGTTGCAGAAAGTGCACTGGAGTACAAAATGAAACAATAAGGATGATGATGTTACTGATGAGTCCCACAGCTCTGTCTTCCCTTCTGTCTCACCCAGGTTCAGGAGGAGCCATTCCAATCCCCCTCTGCCTCAGCATCACTACCCAGGGAAGCTCACAGCACACATCAGAGACCTCAGGAGAGATGCAGAGCCCTGGAGAAGAGGCTGCTCTTTATCTGCCGAGAAAGTTAAGGCCTGCATCTGCTCTCAATTAGCAGGCAATTAGGGGAGTTGAAAACAAACCTGTTTACATAGGCTATGAAGTCTAAAATAATTTGTGAGATGTCAGGACAGGATATTAAGATGTTAATGATCTTGTTTCTGTACTTTCCTGCATGCGGTGAACTATTGCATCTTCCTTTCACAGCTCTGTACAAAGTAATGGATTGACTGACCTTTGGGAGGGTAAGAAACCCCTGGAGGCTGGTTTGGATGGGAGGAGAAGATATGTCTTACCACCAGTATGTATGGGAGACCTGAGGCTGAGGGCATCTTTATAAAAAAAGGGGTGGTTGTTCCTTTTTAATTGTGAAATAATGTCATGTCATGGATTACAGCGTTCACAGGTTTCAACCACAATTCCCATAGTAAAGGCCCAGTTTGTAACCTCCTGTGAACGTCAGAAACAGGGGCTGAACAAACCCAAAAAAGTCTGTTTGCAGCCCTTCTCTGAACTTGATCTGAGCCCACCACAAAAGCCCACCCAGGCACGTGACTGTGGCACAGGGTGGCTGTTTGCCCCCCTGAGCATCCTGCATGAGACATGCAAGGACAAGTGTGATCTCTGAACTTCACATTAACACACGGGGTGGGATCCTGCTTCTTTCTGAGTCACTTCCTCACACATATCTATTCACACTATTAACTCTTTCAGAAGAACATTCTCAATTCAGCAGCATCACCAGGGTGACGTTGATAAAGGTTCAGGTTCTTGGCTTTGCTTGGGTCATTTCTGACCGGACACATGAGAAAGGCTTTGTACAAACATATCTCCTCCTTGAACAGAAAATGAAAAGCAGCATTAGTATCCTTTGTTTCTGAAGCCACAGAACTTGTCTCCATTAACACAATACGGTAGAGGAACAGTGGAATTGATGAGGAAAGGGCAGAAACACCTGCCTGGAATGTGCATTCTGTACCTTATTTAATATAATCAGCACATTCCTACTGGCTGCCCACGGTCATTCTTGCACTGGGCTTTATTGCCATACTGACCTTATATGACACAGTCATCACATCTTATCTTTGACCCTCAAAACTTACCAAAAACTCATTCTAGTAAACAATCCACTCCAAGCTGACAAAATTACATTTTCACCGTTCCAACTAAACAACCCTGTTACTGTAGATATTTTTGTCATGCCAACAGAGCCCTGAATTCACCCTGCCCTCTCCAACTCCAACAGCTAGAGAACAATAGTGCACCACAGGTGCCACTGTGCCCTCTTGTGTTCTCCTTTGGGCCATCTCCTCTCTTGTCCTCGGGTTTTTTTCACCACATGCTATGGATTCAGCTCCAATAAGAGCCAGGTGCTCAAGGCCCCAGGCTACAAAATAGCTTTAATTACAATATTAATAGCATTCTGCTAAATCAGAAAAAAAAAAAAAGAAGAAAAAAAAAACCCCAACCAAATAGGTCAGTATTTGTGGTTATATTTTTCAATGTCCCTGTGTTTGTTTTCTTTCCAATTTTATGTTTCTTACTGGCATTTATAATGCCTAAGAGACATTCCAGAGGCTAAAATGCAGGCGATCTGATCTTTGCATGATACTCCTAACTTTCCACAAAAAGAAACAGCAGGAGGAGATGAGATCCACATTATACCAGCCCCAGAGGTATACCCTTGAGTCCTGACCTCCCTTGATGAAAAGCAGAAGAGCTCAGTATTATTAGTATTTATTATTATTATTATCTTAATTGCTACTATTATTAAGCAGCCCAGGAAATATATTAATATAAATAACACAAACATAGACATTTGAAACACGTATTCAAGCACAAAGGAAAGACACCTCCTATTTACCAAATATTAGACGAAATTCATTTAATACTTTCCATTAATAACTCTTGCAGATGCATTCTGCATGAGTCAGTCAACAGTAAAGGTTGGGATGAATGTGTACAGTATGGGAATGCCAGCTGGGCTCCTTGGTGGATACTTATTATTGCAAAGATTAAAAAAGAGGGGCTGTGTTAAAAGAAAAAAAAAAAAATTAAATTAATAGAGATTCTGCCACTAACATTCAGATTAAGTCAGTTCAGTTCAAAAGTCAAAAAATCAGGGTTTTGCTGGTTCATTTGCTTTTGGAAGAAGCCTGTTCTGCAGTGGTGGGCGGAGGGAGCCACAGCGTGACAATCCTGTTCGGTGGCATCAGGGCTTGGAAACACACTTCTGTTCTGTATGGTGCTGGAAACAAACCTTTCCCAACACTTTCACAGGAGCAGAATGATGGCCATGGGCATCACAGCCCTCCTGCCTGTGCTCCCCCCATGCAGCCCCACCATGGGGTGCCAGGCAGGGATGCCCCTCCAAGGCATCTCCATCTGACACAAACAAACCAACATCTCAATATCCACTTGCCAAATCATGTGCCTTCTGCTGCTTTCACCCCTCTCAGCAACAGCAGAAGCTGGGCATGCACCAAGCTCAGCCTGAACAACCTGGTTTAGTGGAAGGTATCCCTGTCCATGGCAGAGGGTTGGGACTGGAAGGTCTTTAAGGTCCCTTCCCACCCAAACCTTTCCATTATTCCGTGATTCAGCTGGTTACACTTGATGCAACCACCTCAACACTTTCACTCCCAACTCTCTTGACTCCTCACTACTGAGAGTAGTAAAACATGTTTTTGTCAGTAAACTACAGTGCTGTGACTCAGCCCCTGACACACACAGGGCGCAGTTACCGTGTGTACAGTAACACGGTGCCATATTTAGAGTTTCTAACCATAACCACACTTGCAAAAACTGCATTAGATCAGCAGCCAGTTTCCCGGACTCCCACTCCTTGTTTCTGACTTCAGGAATTCAGATTATTTGTCTTGTACCAAATAAAGTTGCTTAGGAGATAAAACAGTAAGAAGGAAAAACAAAGGGGCCTAACAATTAGCTTTAATCTGCTCTGGCTTGAATAGATAATGCATATAGCGGAAAACAGCAGATAGTAAAGACAAAAAAAATAGCAGCAAGCTGACACCTAACATGAAAATAAACCTTTTTCCTTGATTTTTATTTTTAAACTTTGAATGCTATCCTTAGCAGCACAGGAGTAGTTTGCAGAAGTGTTGGCCAATCTTCATTAACTACATTTGTCCTCACTAAGGCTGCCTGTAAATATCAGCACAGGCAAAACAAGAAGACCCACAAAGGAAGGAGTTTGAGCTCTGCACTGTGGCTACTGCTGCTTTCTGCAGTCAGACATCAGGAGGGAATGTTTCAGCTGGCTTAGTGCAAGATTTTTTTTTCCATGAAGAGCAGGTTTGGTGCAGTGTAAAGGCTCTCTCATTTTGTTTATTGTTTTTGGGGTTTTTTTAAATAACATCAGGTATTGCTGGTAGGATGAAGAAACTCAAGAGACTCACACAATCACACAGGATGTTTTGGGATTAGAGAGGATCAGGAGCTCATGCTTGCGTTGCAAGAGAGAGTGTTTAACAGGGAGACCAGGCAAGATCAAAGATACCTCTCCTGGGAAAAGAAAGGCAGATAAACATCATGAGTTAGAGAAGGTGACAAGCACTGGGAGAGGGGATCCGGGACATATCGGATAACTCTGACCTCGGTCCCAAAACATCTCCTGCCTGCAAGGAAAAAGAGGCCCGTACAGGTGTATTTACTATTTTGTCTACACTTGTTTCTTTCCCATGCTATTTCAGAGAGAATCATTTCAGTACCATAGGCAACACCTGCATGCAGCTGCTCCCAGGGAATTACAGGGGTGACACCTGTGGGCTTGGGAGTCTAAGAGAAAAACATGGACTTCAAGTCCAAAAGGTCACGGCTGGTCCTGTGGTTTTAGGGCAGCTGCACCACAGAGCTTTGCTGCCTTGAGTATCCTGCCAGGCACCGAAGGACAAAGTGTCCCAGCACATGACACCTGGCACCGTGGCCAGGGGAGGTCCAGTGTCTGGGAGAGCTGCCCTGGAGAGCAGGAACTGAAGCCTTTCCAGTGCCCGCTCACTCACCCATTGCCGTGGGCAGATGGCACCGTACTGGCACACCCCAGTCAGTGCAGGACTGGGTGGCTGCTACATGGCAGAAACCAATTCAATTGACTCTGAAGGCAAAATGGGTTGGAAAACTGCTCAGCGTATTCTTTTCTTTATATTTTAGTCATTTTTTTTGATGAATGTACGCAGTCTCAGTGATGATGGTGTTTTTTTTTTGTTTGTTTGTTAGTTTGTTTGTTTTTTCCTTTTTTTTCTTTCATTTTAATAGAAATACTATAGAATGGTTTGTGTTGGAAGACCATCTGGTTCCAAACCCTTGCCACAGGTAGGGATGCCATCCTGTAGATCAGGTTGCTCAGGGCCCTATCCAGACTTTCCTTTAACAATTCCAGCCATGGGGTGACCACAGGTTCTCTGGGGAACCTGTGCCATGGCCTCAGTACTCTCACAGGGAAGAATTTCCTCCTAACATCTAATCTAAATCTCTCCTTTTTAGTTTAACCACTGAAAACAAAGGATAACATTAAAAATGATCATAGAAGGGAATTGACTTTTGCCCTGTTTGGATTAATTTAAATGCTGGGCTCTGAAAGACCCTCTTGTATCAATAGCACTAAGAGATGCTACTGACCTGGCTCTGTTGGGTCCATTTTCAGGGCGGGGAAACAGTTGTGTCCAGCCATCCAGGATCCATTTGAGACTGAAACAAGAAATCAGAACGGTGAAAATTAAGACACTTAGCAATATTGCTATTTTACAGGAGACTCTGAGAACGTTTTAGGATCCTTCTCCTTTCCACCCTCTTCTCCAGTACTAAAACCCCAGAACTGCTCTGGGTCCCCCATCAGCTCTGCGGAGGCTGCAGCTCCAGGAGAGGGGGCTGCCTGGCTCTGCTCTCACTGTTTATTTTCTGGGAAGTCAGGCTTGGTCAAGTGTTCATTTTAAGAAAGTTTATATTTGACTCTGGTAGGGCTGGGGAGGATGTGAATGATAGGAAGAGGAGGGAAGGGCCAGGGATCTTATGGGGCTGCCCCCACAACACCACAAGCAGCCCCATGACCAAGGCAGCAAGAAGATGAATCAAAGCACCAAAATCAAACATGCCAGTTGTTGTTTTTACTTTCTTCAAAGCTGAGACATGGCTCTAAGGCTAAATTCAGCTCTTACTCCAGAACTGACCTTGTAGCCCATGCAAAAATGTAAACTAAATCCCCAACTTTTAAACCTCATCTGGTAAACTACAGAAAAACAGCTCCTAACTTTGCGGCACAACCTGACTCATTCTGCAGCCACAATTTCTACTTGCTACCCACACCTTGGGGATCTCAAAGTGTCACCTGCCACTGCTGCCTGCAAGAGAAAGAAAGGGGGTGCTTTTTTCAGGCAATTCTTGGAGCCATTTGGCTGGGACAAGGCACAGAAGTGGAAGTGGACAAAAAGGCTGAACCAGTCTGGACTTTCACAGCAGCTTTGCACAGTTATATGAAGCACTATGGCCTTTTTAGGCCATATCCTGCAAGCAGGATAAGAGAAACTGTTGATGCAAATTCGAGGTTTTGCATCTGGTGCAGGGCATCATTCCCTGCCCAGGAACTGTGAGGAGGGAGTGTAAGCAATCCTGCCTTGGCTGCTCACAGAGGAAGCAGTAAATGGAGATGCCCTGAGCAGACTCTGCCTTCCCCATGTGGTGTAAACCAAAACCAGTTCCTGCAATTCAGTGCAATAATATAGAAAGTTTGCTGGCTACTTCTCCCATCCGTCTCCTGTGGGTATAGACTCCCGGCCTCCGAGGAAACCAAGAAAGCCATCCTTCTAGATTTATAATGACAGGAATTTATAAAATACAGTGTTGTTAGGTGCCTTGAAGTGAAGGGGGGAAATAAATAAATAAACTGTATGGGCGTTGCCACTGGAAAAAATAAAAAAAAAAATAAAAATCTGATCTCAATCAACCAACCACATTTACTACTCTGCATCCATGGCCAGGCTTGCTGCATAAACCACCCCTGTCAGCCCTTCATTCTTTCCAATACTTCCTAGGAGCATCCATCTTCTTCAACGCGACGTCCCTGATTTCAAAAGCCAGACACAAATTAATTCCGGGAATCCTACGGTGGGGAGACATTAAAACCCATTTAGAGGTTTCTGTGGAAGGCTCTCTCCATGCCTATTTCAGGCAGCTCAGTCTCGGCATAGCACACTGGAGCCAGCCCGGAGGAGCAGGAGGTCACAGCTCCGTGGCAGACAGCAGGGATGAGGCAGGGACCGAGGGGATGCTTCTGTGCTAGGGTGGGAAGAAGACACTGGGCAGAGCTCTGCTCTGGAGAATTAAATACTTCTTCATTTTCTTTTTAACTCCTTCCTTCTTAGTTAAGGCATTAAATCTCATAGGTTTCATTTGCAGAGGGCAGCTGCCTTCAAGACTTTCACTACAGCTCTCCAAGGCTAGGAAAAATAAGGGTGGAAAAAACACAAGGAGGGAGTGTTGAGCCTCAGGGTTCAGAAGGACTTTGTCTAACACATCTTCTGGGGTCTGAAGAAAGAGGCTTTCTACAGGTTTGGGGGTTAAAATTCCCCCTCAGGGTTAGGTGTTAAGTAGCATCTCTCCTTCCTACACGTAAATATTTACACTGTTAAGTACTTTGCTGGTTCTGCGTTCAGATAGATGTGCAGAGAGCTGGGAGGATGGGCACAGGGACCGGGACAGGGGACCTGCCTCCTGACTCACCTGGCCCCAGACAGCAGGATCCATGGGTCACACATCAGCTGCACCGCGGTCACTGGTTGCACTTTAGCCCCTGGCACTGACCACTAGAGCACATTTTCTTCTCTCTAGCTCATTAAAATCATGCATCTTGTCAATAACCCCACCTATTTTTATATTAATTTTATGGGGATTTTTTTTTTCCGGGTATTGTCAGACCTCGCTTCAGACAATCCGTGGGTAAAATAAACGTTTCCTGAAGACACATTTCCTTCCTTTGTGCTTCAGAAGAGGAAGAACACCTTGTCCTAAGCGGATATGGTGAAAGGTTTGGGTTGTTTCAGGGAATTGACCATCATTTGGAGCTAAGCTCATACCTTCATTTGTGAGCTACCTGCTATTCTTAAGAGCAGACTAGAAACATGTTCACACTTTTAGGACCAGAGTGGTCCATACCCAACATCTGCCAAAGCCCAACATCTGCAAGAGACCAACATACCCAAAGACCAAACCACAATCTCAGCCCTGTCAACTCCCCTGGTGCTGGGCTATGTTCGATCCAGCTATAACACTATGATTATATTGGTTTATGCCCCTTCAAGGACTTCAAGCTGAAACTAATGTGGTCAGTTGGCACTCAGGGAAAACAGCTGGTGATGAGAAGACAAGAATATGAGTTGCTGTGTTAGAGCCAACATCCTCCTCACACGAACAGCCAGGATTTTGGAGGAAGGAGGGAAAACTCCATGGATATTCAGGCATTGCAATAAACAAGGAACAAAGGCTGTTCCAGCCATCTAGGGGAGCCAGCCCAACCACAAAGACACAAAGCAAAAACTAGGAGAGAACCAGTTATGTTCTAGCGGGGCTTGTTCTTACCAGCATTTCTACACCCCATTGTTTGTGTGATATTGTCGTTTATATGATATTTATAGTGACAGGACAAGGGGAAATGGCTTCAAACTGAAAGAGAGTAGGTTTTGACTGGGTACTAGGAAGAAATTCTTCCCTGTGAGGTGGTGTGGCCCTGGCACAGGGTGCCCAGAGAAGCTGTGGCTGCCCCATCCCTGGAAGTGTCCAAGGCCAGGTTGGATGGGCTTGGAGAAACCTGGGCTAGTGGAAGGTGTCCCTGCCCATGGCAGGGGGTTGGAACAAGACGGTCTGTGAGGTCCCTTCCAACCCAAACCATTCTGTGATTCTGTGATATTTCTGCACTGTGGGAGATGGCAAAGTGAATTGCAAAGCCAGTGCAACACACTGGTATTTTCAGTATGGACAACAACAGAATAGTCATTTTCCATGAGTGCAGAAGGATAAAAGAGTCTTATTCAGAACTGCTCGAGTGCTAGGATTCAGAGAGTTCATTTAGTAGCTTTTAGAGCTCCATTAGTGTTTTTCATTGTGTTGGCCAAGGACAAGACTTGTTCTTGCCCTTTGTACAGACCTATATCTTTGGCAATTTCACTTCAACTGGTTACACCTCACTTTCCAAACCACACCAGCAGAACAAAGAGAGCTATTTCCCTTCTTACACACCCGGAGCTAAATGCTTTCTGACCATAACAGACACGAACTACTATTAGAAATCTGCCTTACAGACCTTGTCTACAAATGCTTGAGAAGACAGGCTCAAAAGCAACATTTCAGGGATCAGAAACCAAATGCAAAGGAACAGAAACTAAATTCCTTGAAAGATCTATAAGAAAAAAACACAACAGACACATTAATTATTTAGCAAAACTCAGATGTCCATTAATGGCCACTTAGACAGCGTTTTGGCAGGATATCCTATCTACTGTATCACTATTGTATCCCTGTAGCTGCATGTTTTGCTTTGGTGTGTTTGTGAGCCATTTCTCCTGCTCCTGACGTTGGGGTGAGGCTCCACAGTTCCCTGGCTCTTTATTAGTGGTCTCTATTACCATACCCACCCCTAAAACCAGCACCCAAAAAGCCTTCCGTGGATGGCTCAAAAGCAAAGTGAAGTCATTAGCCCTGAGGAAAAAAAGGAGCTGTGGCAGATATCAATTTTCTTTTATGCTGTAAATGAGTGAAGCCTCATTTTACTAAATTATGGGATCAGATCTTCACGTCCCTCAGCCAGCAGAGCTTTGCAGGGTGATGGGGATCAGAATGGGGCCAACGAACACAGAAAGCTTGGAGCAATCCTATTCCATGCTCTTGGGTGCCGCCTGCAGGCTTTGGAACTGCAGGATTAATGATTCCAAACCAACATGGAATAGAGTCACTTGCGGAATAAAAAGGGGACTTATTACATTAAAATTCTGGAGAAATCAAAGATTGAAAATACGAGTGTTTTTTGAATCAGCTTTGCGTAAGCAGAAGCTGAGATGGGAATTCTTTTCTCACGATGAGTCTACATGATGATTTAAATCCAAAAAGTAAAATTTAATAAACAAGCCAGAGGGCCATAAACTCACTCATATCAGCCTGGGAGGAAACAGGCACAGGAATACCCTCAGATGTTGCTCCCTCTAACACAACATCATGCTTTGATGAGGCCTCACAGACTTTCAGCCAAATAAATGCCCTTGAGGATACCCATTCCAGCCCCAAAAGGTAGACCACATATGGAGACTTACAAAGTTGCTGCTATTTTCAAGTTATTTTCTTCCTTACTTTTTTTTTCTATTCATTTTTGTAATTCTTCACGCTTCTTGGACTACAGAAATCCAGAGGCTCCGGCTTCAGTGTCCACAGACAACCTCACCAAAGGTGTGAAAACAGAGAAGGAGCAGTAATGTGGCACCTGGGTGCGTGGGTTGGAGTTACTTGCCCACGGCCAATGGCTCTCCTGGAGGTCTGGCGTTATTAGTGCCTTCCTTAACCTCTTTGTTCACTGACTTTTTCACGAGACCTCGAAACAGTTTCCCAAAAGGCTCAGCATTTGTTCTGGCAGCCATCCATATTTTGCTTCCTCGCAGTCCTCTGGGTCTGAGGCTGCTGCTGTCTCCCCTTCTGCTCCTGGTCCCACCACTTCCTCCCTCATCCCGTGCTTGAGGTACCACTCGGCTCATAATGACCCAGTTAAACAAACACAGGTTATCTGTTTATGGAGCACATTGCACACTCGCAGTCAAAAACAGCTCCAAGGGGATGTGGGGGCCTCCCAGGTTAAGTAAAAGTAATTTGTGATACGGAGATGACTTGGGCAGCCCCAGTCAAGTGCTGGGGATGGGGGGTTGGCTCTGTGCATGGGTGTGCAGGGGCTGGAGGGGATGGCAGCACCTCCCGCTCCCCACCTGATCCACTGGTGGTGGGGAGGGAGACAGAGTCCCTTGCAACAGTGCATGGTCCATTCTCAGCTGTGAAACAGGTGATAAATGGAAGGTAAAACAGAAGGGGAAGGAGTTAGAACAATTCCAGCAGCGGAAAAATTAATTTACCTTTTCTGATAATCTCAGATCCAGTGCTGTATTGACCCATGACATCAATGGCCATTAAAACTTAGCTTCCCAAATCCTATGGTCTTCCAAAAAAAGCAGGTTGCCCTATGCCCCCCTTCCCCTGGAGATGCATACTCATTTCTATAAAGAGCAGTAGATTTTGTTTCAAAATAGATGTAAAAAAATTTTCATGGTTTTGCCAGCTGGATTCAAACTGCAAGCACTGATTTGGTTTTAAAATTTACAGAATCGTAATAAAGTGTGAAGGCTACTAGTTTACTGGTTGTTTTGGGTTTTTCTTAACTGTATAACTGGAGGTTACAGTTCTTGTATAAATATAAAAGAAAAAGAACAAAAGGAGGGAATAATAGATCAGATCAACCAGAAATACAGAACCGGTAAGTCTGTAAGAAGACTATATTAATTTTAAATCCCTTTTTTTCCCCCAGAAAAAGTGAAGCCTTTCACTACTCGAAGAATTTTTCATGGCAATTGCTGCACTGTCCACCCGACAATATTCAACTTGAAAAAAAAATAGCACTTCAAGAATACATTATAACCATCACTCATAAAATATAGTCTTTTCTCCTTTTCAATGCTTTCTCTCATATGTCAAAGTCTCTGCCAGAGGTTCAAGGCCCTTCTCATTGAAAAAGGAAGAAGGGAATGAGACAGAAGCGCCAGCGAGTGTAGAGGGGGGATGGAAGAAGGAGGAGAAAGGAACAGCCCTGACACAGCAGAACTGGGATCGGGTCAGTGCCCTGTTGAAAATCTCCAGTGGGAGCCACAGAAATCCCTCAGGGTCCCGAATGGCTGGTCAACTGAGGTTTGTAGAGGAGCACAGGGATGGGCAGGGAAATAGGAACTTGTCAATTAGCTTTTAAATATTAATAAGGGCCCGAGCGATATTTTGTTTCTGGCTCAGGCTGAAGCATCTTGCTTGCTGCTTCTTCCTCTAGAAAGAAAAACACTCAAAAATGTGGCCACTTCTTTTTTCCTTCTCTTCCAATTAGGAGACTCTTCTTCTGAAGAATGAAAAACTAGATCTAAAACAGTTTTAGGGAAAGTATTATGATTGCTTTTCTTCTCGAACAGAAAGCCAGAAACCTGAGTGTTAACATCCGTGTGAGAATGTGTGGGTGCAAAGAACAGGGATTAAAGGCCTGTCTTTATGGAGTATTTTTTCTTCCAGAGGATCCCAGTGGGCTCAGCACCACCAGTAGCACTAATTTCACTGAAGCGTTATGAGCTCACAGTGAGTAAAGGATAGGCAAGACACCAAGAAAACAAGGTCCAAGGGACCCAACAATGTCAAGAACTTCAACAGCTTCACCAGTGAAGTTCATTAAAAAAAAAAAAAAAAAAGCCATACAAGAAATTAGGAAATAAAAACACCTGTGAGGCTGCTGCCATGAACAATGCCAATGATAGCCAACAAAAAGTAATAATAAGATATTGAATAGACATATCACCCACCTCTGAAAGGCAGGGAATTATTGGGTGGTGCCCAGGAGGCAGCTGGACAACATCACAGGCTTCAGGAGATGAAGTGCTGTATCAGTGTGACACTAGAGGGGATATTTTGAACAGGAAGCTGGTTAGAAATAGGAGCAGAAGAATAAATATAATAGCAATGAGAAGGAAAACAAAACAATTGTGTCATGTTGAACTATTTTTAAAAAAATAAATAAATAAAACATTGGCCTTTAGAGCAAAACTGGGAAGTGTTGGCTTCCTTTTGTATACAGATTATTTACCACACTATATATTCGCATAGGTGCCCGCACTGTATACTGAAATAGGTGCACCAGGAGCCCCAAAAAGTGGGGCAAACACTCACACACAGGCTCTGTGGAGCTGCTGTCACGCTGGACTCCAGTGGAGTGGATCTCTGTGGGGAGGTGCCCACCTCCTGTGCTTGCTCCACCAGCATCCCAACCACGTCCAAGCCCTGGAGCTGTCCCAGCTCAGATCCCTCCAAGGGCCTGTTAGCACAGGGGCAGTGCCATGGCACAGAGCACACAGGAGTAAATCTCCCTTTCACCTCACCTTGTTATGGATCTGGTCAAGGCTGGGCTTGTTTCTTTTGAAGGCAGTAGGAAAAATCTAGTGTGGGAGAGGATCAAATCTATTCCCTAGCCTCTAGCTCCTTTTAAACACCAGATTATCCCCACGCAATGCAACCTGAAGTCCTCCACTCTGACCAGTCCCATTCCTTCAGCCGCTTGGTTTTATTCTCTGGAGTTCGTATTGTGGAGTCCCAGCAGCAGCAAAAACAGCTGCCAAACTCCTGGGAATATCTGCCTTGGAATCTCAACTACTGTGTGAAGCTGCTGCTCTCCAGTTTGAGATTTGTGTTTGCAAAGGAAATCTGTCCAACAACAACATCAAGAGAGGAAAAAAGGAGGAAAAAGGGCTTTATATAACAGAATTAACGGAGCTGTTGCAATAGTAACGTGTAGTTAACAGGCAACTTTTCCTCCTCCTTCTCTGCCCCCACCCCAACCTTCTCCTCTAACAGCAATTTCATTTGTTTTTGTTTCCAAGCTTCTTTTACAGGCCACTCACACAGCCCCACTCCCTTTGTCTAATTTGGACCTCGAACTTCCATGCAACAGACTCTTGCTGTAACTGTAAATCTTTTTATGGCCCTTCTGCCTCTGAACTGTAAAAGCAATGCCACTGTAAGCTGCCTAAATGGGTCGTAAATCCACTTAGTGCACTGAATGGGGAAAAAAGTTTTTAAGGGGAAGAAGGGGAAAAAAAGGCAAACTAAGGTGGCTGGAGGGACACAGGGGGGGAAAAAAATGAAACAAGAAAAAACCCCGAGAATGTATTTGCTAAATGGAACCAAAATAACAGGAGTCAAAGGGAAAATATGAATGCTGGCAGGGTGGGAGGGAGGATGAAATAATTCATCTCGGTGCAAAAAACAAACTGTTTCTGCAGGGCTGTGCAGTTCATTAACACTCAGCCATTGACAGGAGGACGCTGGTTGCCCTCTCCACTCCCCTTGGCACCAGCAGGATCTGGTAGCACCAGGGCAGAGTCTGGGAGGCTGCTAGCAGCTAATAGACTCTTTTTCCACTGGGTGGTCCAGGGACTGGTATCTGGGTCTAATTCTAGCTCTTTTGCACTGCCGAACTCTAAGGTTTAAGTGTGGCTCTGTGTCTCGGTTTATTCCGTTCTGCAAATAGGAGATAAAGATATTCCCCTTATTCGTAAAATGTTTTGAGAGCTGCTTAAATGCCACCAGGGAGGGGCTGAACTGATTCCTGTGGCAGTCAATAGCAACAGTTTAATTTGTTTCTGTAGAGGCAGAGCTGGCCCAAAACGGGCCACTTTTGTCTATGTAATTTATTGCATTTATCACCATGGTATCTGAGCTCTAAGAGTATTATCCAAATTCCACTGAATTCACTGAGTGTCTTTCCACTGCTTTCAATAAGTTTTGGATTTGACCCCAAAGTAAAAAAAAAAAAAAAAAATAAAAAAAAAAAAAAAATAAAAAGCCAACCCCAAACCTGAGGAATATGTCAAAAGAATGTAAGTGGGTGTGAGTTGAAATTGAGGAGTTTGGAGACGGGAGTATGCAGAACAGTAGCTATTTAAAGACCAAGTTTGCTACTGAGTGTCCCCTTTTAATAGGGTTATATAAATACATTCCCGTCTCAATACATGTGGAAAAACAGGCAGCGAGGTGAGACTCTATTGCTTTATTCTTTATGGGAAATACTGTGCATAAGCTAAACCACCCCTTCCCCTTTCCTCCCCCATCACCCAGAGCCCCTGGAGCTTCCAGCAGCTGTGGACAGCGTGAGGAGGCACATCCTGGAGCACTGGGAGTGTTAAAAAGTTCACAGCCCTGCCCTTAAAATAAAGCCCCTGTTTTCACTGCCTTCTCACTTCGCCTTATAGACTTGATCTGAGTTTTGGCACTCAGCAAGTCAGAATGGGAGGGGAGACTGCTAATGCCTTTTTATTATTATTATTATTATTACTATTATTATTATTATTATTATTATTTTACTGGTCTGCTCCCTTGCAAGGGAAAGAGGAGGGGAAAGAAGTGTTCCTGCTTGGCTCTCTGCAAAGACCAAAGGAGTTTCAGTGCAGCTGCCTCTGGCCAGGTGTGTCCCCCACAGAATGTCACCGCCCAGGTGGGCACCAGTTGGCATCTCAATTCCCATCCTCAGGACAAAAAGCCAGTGGCCAAAGAGGACTGAGGGGTGAACCCTCTCTTTTTCAGCAGAGCAGTGCACCGACCAATAGCTCAGTTCAGGAGATGCTGATACCATAACTTAAAAGAATCCTATTAAAAGGATGGAAATCTTTGACTATGAAAAGTGGGGTCTGCACCTGGATAGTAATTATGTTTCAAAGGAAATCCATCTGGTATTTTATTGCTTATTTTCTCCATGTGCTCTGTGTACAAGAACAATACAAGGGCTGGAATATTTCATATAGGGAGACTTCCAACAAGCTGTTTGCACTCTGTCAGGCCAATAAGACACACAGATTTTTGCAATATTATATCAATTATGGGTAACAATTGGAATACATACTTTTTTTAAAACCTTCCCAAAAACATTGGCATGGATCCTTGGAGCAGGCAAACTCCATGAAGCTCATATACACAAAAAGCAGTTAAGCCTTCAGTGTCTGGAAAGCTTTACAACTACAGCTAAAGTCAAGGGATGCTGATTTTTGCCATCAACAGAGCCAGAGCAAGCTGCTGCACTGAGGATTGAACCCTGTCTGCATGGATACTGGGGAGCAGGACACACTTGTCACAGGGTGAAGCACAGGATGGTTGTGGGGGAATCCTCTGGCCAGGTGAGAACAAGATCCAAGATGAGGACTTTGTGGCCATGTATTAATAACACCAGGCTTGAGCTGGATGGGGCCTGCCCATGTGCAAACAACAACCCCTTTTGTATTACAAAGAGCACATTTTAAAAAGAAAACTATGCAAGGTCTATCAGAACTGGGTACCATCTTTAAAGACCCTGGGAATGCAATAGCAGTCTTAAAATAAAATCACATACAGCCAGCGTGACCTGATGACAAGGCAACCTCTCCTTCATTGCCAGCTCGAGTGGTTTTGTTAATTCTAGTGAATATATCACAGGTCTCAAGATGACTGATGCTTTCATTACTGCCTTGGCCTCAGCCATTAGGTGATTGTTATGAATCTCAATTTTCATTTTTTTTAAAGTTTTAGCTGTCACCATTCAAAGAAACAGTATTAAAAATCAACAATGAAAACTTAAAAGTAAGAAAGAAGCAAAAATGTAAGGTAAGCCCTACGGAAAAGCAGAAGACAAAGTAAAAAAATGGTATTATAGTAATTATTTCTTACCTGTCTTGAACTTTTAGTGGTGATGTTTGATGGCTAG
Organism: Anabacerthia variegaticeps; assembly: GCA_035583185.1. Taxonomy (NCBI): domain Eukaryota; kingdom Metazoa; phylum Chordata; class Aves; order Passeriformes; family Furnariidae; genus Anabacerthia; species Anabacerthia variegaticeps. Next base: position 4,429,593 of record JAWWEW010000051.1, on the reverse strand, counting down.
AGTAGAGGCTACTGGCTGGCTGACAGCAGCAATGTTACCGTAAATGAAACCCATGCAACAGAATTTGGCTATAATCTACATTTGCTTTAAATTTGTGCAACCTCTAGTACAGAACTAGGAAACAGTCACAGATTTAATTTACTTTTCACTTCTGATGCTCTCTGCATATTGTGGGGGATATGGGTTTGGCAAGGAGTTTGCATTTATTAGCACGTATAAATTTACCAGGAATGTTTGGTCTTGCTGTTAAAGCTCAGATCTAGAAGACAGGAATATGTCAGAAGCTGAGTGTCATTTTTAAAAGCAAGCTTCAAACCCATGTATTTTTGTTTAAATACTTCACAAGTAAACCAACTGCACTCAAAAGAGTTGAGAAGGCAGAAAGCAGACATGACCTGAAATATTCTTCTTAAAAACTTATTTAATTATTTCTGAGGCTCGGAAACCTTATTCATGATTTCTACGTATTTGGAATTGGAAATAGTGCTGTGAACTGCTCGGCATTGTTTCCCATGCCATCTCCCAGATGCAAGGACAGATTTCTGTCTCCCAAACTAAACTGGAGGGCAGATTTATTGAAATAACTTGCAGAGACACCCTTCACCAGCTCAGGTTCAACAGAAGATGTTGGCACTTGGTGTCCTACCTATTCCTTCTGTGTAAAACATCACTGCAGGCATTGCAGCCCTGAGCACCCCAGGGCACTGTGGGGAAGGTTCAGGTATGAGATTTTGCCACGAGCCATCCTGTCTGACCTTGGCTGACACAGACAAGCCCAGGCCCTGTAGGAGAACTACATGCCAGGGACCTGAACCTTGACCTCTTCTGCCTGAACTCCCTGCTCTGGCATGGAGGAACAGCATTGCTAAGGCACAAACCACTAACAAACGTGTAATTAATGTAACTGAGCCCAGGCCATGATGACACCACACTGGGGCAGCTGGGGATGCTGGTGGAGACTCACCTTAGGACAGTTTGTGTGTTTGATGAGCAAAATTTGTGCAGAGACACCAGCTCAGGGACTTGGACCAAAATAGGGTGAAGAAACAATATGTGGGCTCTCAGACTCGTGAGGTGGCTCCTCCTCAGATCATTTGGGTAAGTCACTGCTCCGTATCACAGCCTGGAGGGACAATAACACCACAGTAACATCACACTGGAGAGAACAAAATTGCAACATTATTAAAAATATTCTTATTTCTGACGTTTTCAAAATGATATTCAGAAGTGTTACAGTTCAGAAAAAGCCTTTTTATTCTTTCCTGAAGCAGGTGCAGAAACCAAAAAAGATTTGGATAGAAAGTTGTGCCTAGCTCTGAACTGCTTCTTTATTTCTGCTTGCTTTGCTTTACTCCTCTTGCCAATGTTTAGGATGAGAACAATTTATTTTGGGGTCAGCCTCAACTTTCTTGTTCCTGTCAGTTTATTTTGGATCAGATTCCTAAATTCACACACACACAGACTCAAGCAACTATTTACATCACACATAACCTACCCATGCTATTAAAGAGAAGCTTCCTCTCAGCTCGAGGAGAACCTGCTGTCAGCAAACCCTGAACCACAACCTTTGACTTGGCCTGTGGGGGAGAAGGGAGAAATTCAATCAGGTGCAGAATCCCAAAGCATCCCTCTGGGGTGACAGACATCCAATTTCCAAGCAACCAGTAAAAAGTCCATATGGAATTCCATCTTTCATATGAAGCAACAAGAAACAGGAAAGCCCAGTGGCAATCACATGCCGTGTTACTTCTGCCTGCGGGCTTGGGCCAGTGTCTGAGCCTTTCCAGGTGCTCTCCTCTTCACAGAGCATGAGCTGTGAGAAGGTTCAAGCACACTTGGGGTGCTTTTGCACTTTATTCCTATTATTTTAACTAAGAAACTAGCTGCTTGGTCCATTTGAAAAGAGTATGGCTTTGAGACAGATGTGGAAATATTCTGAAAACATGACGGTCAGGCAGTGGAACACATCCAAGATTATATGAAACATTAAGCAAGAGAATGGAAAACATTTATTTTCCCATCTTGTATTCCACCACAAACTTGGCTTTCATAAGCTTATCTTCCTATCTGCATTAGAACCAAACGCTAATTGTGTTTTCTTCCATATTTTTTTCTGTAGATCAAAAAAAAAAAAAAAAAAAGTTCCAGTCTGGAGTCTCCCAATTCATACCAAAAAGTTGTTTTCCCCACCTCTGGCATGAGCTGAGCAGCCAGGAGCCAGCGCGCCCTGCCAGAGACACTGATGGACTGCAGGGACACACTGCAGCCCATGGACCCCTGGAAATGAAGATGGAATGAGGCTCACTTGTGTGCAGCACATTGATAAGATTTTGGCCCGCATTTCAGCGTGACCCACCAGGTTTAAATTGCTTCATTTCTCAGCCAGCCAAGAGCAAATGGGTGGTAGATGTGATATGGCTGTTCACTGGAAATCACCCTTGATTGATTTACCTTCTCCTCCTCGGTAGTGTAAGGGCTCAGTATGTGGCTTGGGCACATAAATTACAGAGGAAAAACCTTTCATGGTTGTGTATAGTCTATATATGTTGTCACCCCAGCAGAGGAGAAGCTTTTATGAAGTATTAGCTCTAAGTGTATACAGAATAGAAATGATCATTTTTATTTGCTTGACAAAAGCTAAGTCACATTTCAAAGCAATAATTTTGAGTTAGAATCAAGTAGAACCAAGTAACTTTGATCATTTTTATTTTAGGTAAAGAAACAAGCAGAAAATGCTGCTGCTGGTTATAAAAACAAGAGAATTTTTAGGAGTTTTGTTTGTTTGTTTGAAAACTAATAAGAGCTGTGAAACCTAAAAAGAGTTTTCAGTTTTCATTAGCAAGATTTCAACAGTTTGGGGTTTGCTTTTGTCTTTTTCAAAGATGATACAGAGATGTTTCATTTTAATGTGTTTGCAAATAAATAAATAAATTGCTACCAGCACCGCTACACTGTTATTTCTGGGGGATGAGTAACAATAGATTGGAGAATTATTCACAAGAATCATTTGGGTGATTTATACACCTTATTGTGATTGGAACAAGGACCTCATTTCAGGCTGTAATACCCACAGTGCTACCCACAGATGGGTGTAGTGTTGAGAACGGTCACCTGAACCCAGACTAAAAAGAACTGAGATGAAAATCTGGGAATTAACCTTCAAGACAAGGGGTGGGTTTACCTCGGGTTTGTACAGTTCACAGGAGAAGATCCTGACTCCAGACTGCATTTCCCAAGGGACACAGCACTGACAGTCACACCAATACACAACCCTGAGCAGGGTCTCTGCTCCATGCTGGCTGGAAGGCACGGGAGGATCTGCCTTTGGTTGGGATGGGCTGTGAGAGGAGAAGGGAGGAAAGCATTTTGCAGGCCTATGCTTAATATTAATAGGCTTTTGATCAGGTAACTTTGGACCAAAATGCAAGGTGAGATTTTTAGATTATGTGGTTTAGATTATCCCAGTTTTTAGGACGCCCAGAGTCCACCTATCTCTAAGTAATATATCTCAACTATTTAAGCAATATGTTTCTTATTGTCCATCCTTACACTAAAAACTTCCAAACTGCCCCAAATGGGAACAATTTCTGCTTTTCCTTACCCAGGCCAGCCGAAGGCAATGGAGATTCCCCCTCACCCCACCAAGGTCAGTATAGATTTACAAAATTCAGATCTATTTTAACATTTTAATGTCCCTTCAGTTCTGAAATTAGCCATGCTTCTCTGGTTACTGTAAGGTAAATAGTGCATAACTGCTGACTGCAGAAACCCTGGGGAAAGTCACCATCACAACGTCCACAAATCAACAGTTCATAACAAAACTCCACTCTTCATATCAGCTTGGTGAAGGAAGAAGGGAAATTAATATATTTTAAGCATAAAATATTACTCATCTGATGTGATATGAACACCTGCAGCATAAAGACTGTCCTTGTAAACCACTGCCAGAAATCCCTGCCAGTTTTGTGGGATCCCAACCAAGGCCTCCCCAAAATCCATTAGCATAAAAAAAACCACTTAACCAATATAAGGCAACATATAACAATATAAGAATAATATATAATAACATATAAAAATATAAGAATAATATATAATAACATATAAAAATATAGGAAAGATATAGAGCTGTTAGAGAGTGCCAAAGGAGGCTACAAAGATGGTTAAGGATCTGGAGGGGCACTGAACAGGCTCTCCAGGGCAGTGGTCACAACCCCAAACCTTCCAAAGCTCAAGGAGCATTTAGACAACGCTCTCAGGCACAGGGTGGGATTGTTGGGGTGCCTGTGCAGGGCCAGGAGCTGGACCTTGATGATCCCTGTGGGTCCAGCTCAGAATACTCTGTGATTCTGTGAGTTTTCCCACCCAAAGCGAGGCACTGAGCAAAGCCCACCTGCCATAAATCTCAGGGCTTTACCAGCTCTCAGCACACACTGGGAACACCCCGGCTGGGGGATGATGTATGGGGATGTCACCAGGCCCCTTTCCCCTATTTCAGGCATTTTTTATCAGCTCCAGTGACTCAGCTGTTCAACCTCTCCCAGCCATGCAGCTGGATGACAGCAGTGAGTGGCTGCTGGGGATGGGAGGCTGGAGGAGGGAGCCAGGAGCAGGGTGTAATTAACGGGACAATTGAATGGGTTATGCCTCTCTGATTTCAATTAACCTCTGAACTTTGCAGTGACAAGATCTCATGGTTACCAACCAACTTCAGCAACAACCAGATGTGATAACTGGTTAATCCAAGATCTCAAACAGCCTAGTGTTGGGATTCGATGAGTCTCTTCTCAGACCACTTAATGCTCACCAAAAGAAAAAGGAATAACTGTGGATCTGATTATTTTATCAGAGCTGGAGTCTGATTTGTTCCTATTTTGAATCAACCGCAGAATTCATTAATGGGAGGAAAACAAAGTCAAAAGACATATAGAAATACATTAAGGACATTAAAGACACTGGCATTCAAAGCTTGCAAAACAGACTAGTGTATACAGACATAAATAAAAAAAAGATCTTTGTTCAAGAAAGACTGAGATAAGCACAGAGCTGGCATCAGAAAAAAACAATCTAACTGTGTTAAGAATAGAGCTTTCCATTATTTACTCATGTATTTTAGAAAGCACTTTTTAGTTTTAAAATCAGCCCAGTTTTAGAGTTTCAATACAAGAGGTTCTTTTTAAATTCTATACGATCTACAAAGATTTCTAGCTTACAATAAAGCTACAACTAAAAATTAGTATCAATCAAAAGAATGCAAATGTTTAAAATGAAACATCTTTGGAGGTCTTCTTTTAAATTCAGAAACTAGAGAGAGAAATTCTAGTTTTGTTTGTCTTTGTTTTCCACATAATTTTTTCACTTCAGATTTTGACTGTTTCTGGTTAGTGGAAACAGAATTAATTAATTCTGCAATCAGTTATAGGGCAGCAATGGCTAGAGAATAACTGTTAACACTTTGTGCATTGGCTTAACTGAATTTGTCCTTAATATTTAAGAAGCCATAAATGAGAGCCAAACCTGAATTTATGACATTGTCACGTATCTGCAGCTCCAGCCCCAGGTATGAGAGACACTGAAGGGGGTTCAAGCAAGACCAAAGGCTACAATGCAAAAAAAGGATTATAAATCCCCGAAAATGTGAGCAGATTCATAACATTTCAAGCAGATGTGTTCCCCTATAAGTGATATCAAGACAATTTGAAAACAAAATCAGTGTTGATGATATGGATAATAAACCTCTCTTTACAAAAGCATTAATAAAAAATATCCATTTGAAAAGAGAAAAATGCAGGTAGATTATATATTTATTAAACCAAATCCACTGATCGAACAGTGCAGACAACTGTCAGCCACTTCTAGGACTTTGTTATGCAGTTCTTCATAGCCTAAGTAGCACAATTCATCAAATTAATTGCAAGCCTACATATCCTTTATTCATAACAGTAAATAACCACACCTATTAAGTAACTTCTTGTAACATAAATCTCACTATCTAGGCTGGTATTATCATGTGTTTTTATCCTAATGGATTTAAAGCACCTGCAGTAAATAAGAACCAAAAGTCAAAGCTTTTTTAAAGCAAAATATCCCACTTTTAACATACCAGAAATTCTTTTTAGACACTTGAAGGTGCCCATTTTAGAGCAGACTGTGGGAATGCCCTTCAGTTCCTTGCACATTACTAACCCTGGCTAATGAAGCCTCATGTCCCAGTGATAGAAGCATCTGGCTCTTCTTCCTTAATCAATAATATTCAGCAAAAGTCCCTTCTTCCAACAGCAGCATAAATTATCAGCTATATGCAAATAGACTTGCTAATGTTAATTGCCAGGGCTGATTGGTGATTAATTTTTTTATTATGATCAATCATTCTGCACGAATTTTAATAAGACATTCCAGGCAATCTGCAAATTGGTAATAATTAGGGACCCCAACGGGTAACGCATCCCCAGCCAACTCTGACACATCCCAGTGTCTCAGTGTGTTCCTGGGAGCAGCATCCTCCAGTCTGCGAGGGAAAAGGGAAGGATCAAAGCCTCCAGACCCTGATGGCACCGCAGCACACCCAACAAGAAGATCCTTTCCTGAAATATTCAAGGTAAGCCTGTAACACAACTGGCCACCTTCTTCGTGTCCCTCATATCGTTGGAAATTAAACAGGAGTTTGACTTACACGACAATGCTTTGGAAGCTTTACCCCAATTCACAGATTTCCAGCTGTGAAAACAAACACAGGACCCTGAAAAATCCACCTGAGCACCATCTCTTTGAGCAGTCCTGCCAGCCCTGCAGAGAACATGGCCAAAGGCATGATACAATTAGAATTTCAGACCCTGCAAATTAAAAAAAGGGCCAAACAGAAGGTTTATGATTTTTTTTTTCTTTTTCCTAGTGCAGAGCAGGCAGCAGCATTAAATTTCTAGCAACAAGAAGAGGAATGTTTTCCCGGGTGACACTCATTTGTGTACTTCAGGGGGAAAGTTCAGACCTCGCTGTAAATATAACAGCTCAAAATGCAACACAATTAATAATATTTCCCTTACAAGGAATCCTCTTGCAAACATAAATATCCTCATGCAACACTTCAGACCCAAACACTGTGTACGAGCTGGAAAGTGCAAGTGACTGGAAAAGGACATGAAGTTTTCCAAACTTGCAGAACGAAACGGGCAGACAGACCTTGACACCTGCAAAGAGGAGCTTGACAGTCCTCACTTGGTGTCAGAAATGAGTGAAACGCACGGGAAGGATACAGAGGGGAGTAAATTAAGAGCTCGTTGTATCTCAGCACTGCCCTGTCATGTTCAGCTGCAGTCCAAGCTTTTGAAATTCCTGTCTCCATGGCCTAAATTCTGATTTGCACAAAATACTCCTCTTTATGTGTCAAGAATGGTGCAAAGGAGTTTGAATATAAATGAAGACAAGTCCCTGAGGTCTACAATTCTTTCAGTTCTTTCAGTGCTGCCAAATGGACCATTTTATGACGAGGTCCCAGGTATTTGCTCTTTCATTTGAAGAGCTTGCCGTTAGTGCAGGGTAAGTAGCTCAGCTTTTGTTTTTATTAAAAAGACAGAGCAGGATTAGCCCAAACTTTTTTGGTAAATTTTCTGAAGAGAAGTTAGACTTCAGTTGAATGTTATTTTACACAGGAAATATCTTCTTCCTGAGTGTGTCACCTTTTCAACAAGGCACTGAAACGTGGTTTTCAGAAAAAAGTGCAGCTGTAAGTGAAGCTTTTAAACAAATAGAAAAATATTTTCTTTTCCTCCCAACAATTTCAATAAGAAAAAAAACCCAAACTGTAAAAAAAGTGTATTCTTGCTTTCTTTCCTAGATAGTAAACAACAAATGTTTTAAAGTGCCATGTGTATACACGAGCTTTTTAACTAGAAAATGTTTTTTATCTGGGCATTTTTAGAAGCCCCCTTCTATTCTTGGATTAATCTTATAATTCTCAGCCAGTTTCAAGACTTCTAAACAGTTACAGGGGGAATTTAGTGGCCACAGCAAGGACAGTATCACAGGGAGTAAACATAAGGTATTTACCTTAGCCAAAACCAGCCCAATTCTTTTCTAGTTGTCCCAGCTCAAGAACTCCCCTCTCATCTGGGGAACAATTCTACTGCTAAACTGATGCCTTTGACATATGAGTTAGGTCCTTATTTTTAAGTTAACATTCCATTAATTCTTTTTTTTTTTTAATTCTGCTTATTTTCTTACACCAAATAAATTAAAAAATGCTTAAGTTCCCTTTGCAGCTGAGATCCATCACTGTTCCCTTTATAAATCTCCTTCAGGAAAACTGAAATGCTGACAGGTTTCTTGGATTTGGTCTGTCATTCCTCTCCAGCTCCTCGCACTTGTACAATTCACAAGGTCATGAGTACAAAATGTGCTTGTTAACTTACACAAGAATAAAGCTGTCAGATGGGCTGAGGGCTCCTTGTGTACCAGTTTAGTGAAATACGATTATCCAAGCTGTAAAATGGATAAACCTATTAAATTAATAAATCTGCTGCCCTGAAGACTACGACTGATGTCGTTGCCTTACCTACAAGGCACCTCTTCTTAAATTAATACTTGATAAAGGAATAAATCTTATAAAGACACGCACTAAAGCTTTGCATTGAAGAGTTATCTTTTGTGTTACAAACTGTAAGTACTTTTTACTGCAGTGGATGTGAGAGAAAATGAATTCCAGAAAAAGGAAAGGAATCTCAGAAAAATGTTATTACCCAGCTAACACCATGGGCTGCTTCTTATCTGTACACAACTAATCACATCCTCGTTTCTTTTTTTATTCTAATGTGTGAGTGGATTTTAGTGCTCATGAAAGTGAAGGATAATTAGTAGGGTAGTGGATAAAGTGGAAGGGCACTGCCTTATCAAAGGCAGATTGGGTCAGCTACACATGGGCAAAAGAAATCATGATTCTCTCCTTTTGGCTGCTTTGATTTATTACTCTAAAGGTCCAACAATGAAGTTTCACATCAGGGGAGAGAGAGAGCGAGGGAAAAAGAGTTTCACAGGGTTCATCCTTCTTGACTTCTTAGAAAGCCCTTAGCATATTGCATTTGTTAGGGTACAATATCGCTGCTCTTTATTATTATTATTATTAATCTGTTACACAGACATCCCCACGGAAACAAAAAAAGCACTCTGCAAGGCACCAACCAAATACGTGGCAAGACAACATCTCTGTCTGGCTCAGATTTTGCCGTCTAAAGTATAAAAACTGGAAGGGAAATGAGCACAGGCATATGAAAGGAGCTGCTTTAAGATCACATGGCAAGCAAGCAGCAGAAATATGGAACAGAAAACAGATTCCCTGCTCCACCCCAGCGCCCACCGATAAACTTATACTGCAATAACGTTAAAAGCGAGACAGAAATAAAACCTCAGCGCATCCAAAGGCATCCAACAACGTGCTCCAAACTCAAAAGTGAATTTGTAAAAGGAAACAGGAAATGAAAACTAAAGAGGGTTGACATGATTACGGGGTGTTAATAAGAAAAGACATAAGCCAGGGGCCTTGATGTACAACTAGACAACAAGAGGTTACGTTTGGAGTCAGGGCTATGCTAATTTGCAAACTTGGGCCCATTTCATTAAGTGAGCTGAGAGACAGGCTGTCTCAGTCCAGCAGAGAGGGATCTCATTATCCATGTAGGGAGCAAGAGATAAGAATCTTTTAATAATTACTGGGAATTTTTTTTTATGATGATATGGAATGCCAATTTATGCCTCTCCACTCAATGTGGACAAAAACCAGCCTCCTTCACAGTTCCAACCAGCCCCCCTCCTGGCTGTGGCCATTAGGACAGGGAGGGAAAACAGAGACTAAGATGTTTGCCCGGGAGACCAGTGCTGCAAAAGTCCATTACATGCACTTCATATTGGGAACATGTTTGTTTACAGTGGATGAAATACTTTGCCAAGGCTTTTTACTCAATTATTCATAGGCACAGCTGTAGGATTTAGGGCCAAATCCAAACCCCAGTGCAGCCAATGGGCAGGACTTCTACTGACAACTTCCCTTTGCATCAAACCCTTTACTCATTCCTTCTTAAGGAATGGTTCTGAATCAACACCTTTGGTAAAAGCATTGTTTGCAATGCCTTCCCCTTATCCCTCTCCAAAACACATCCACTGCAGCCAGGAGAAAGGAGCTTTCCAGAAGCCAGGGATTTGTCCAGCTCTTCCCTTCCCCACCGTAAGTATCCTGCGTATTTCAGGCTGAGGGCACCACAGACTTGGTGACAGGGACAAGTTTAGTCTGAGAGGGACTACTGCTGAGATACTTGAACCACTCCCACGACAGTACGAACCACAATTCTGACCATCTCTAAAAGCATTGGCAAGGTTAGACAAGCTTTCGTGCTCAGGTTTTACTGCATAATATTTCCTAAAGGTTGAGAACAGACACAGTAACTTACCAAAATCACACTAATGGCATTAAACTTTTCAGGGTGAACTCTCCCCTCTGCCCAAACTTACAATGCAAGGAAAGGAGGAAGCAAAACTGTTTCCACAGCCAAATCTGCTCATTTTCTTGAAGTCCCTGGGTTGGACTGTACATTGGTGTTGGAAAACACTGTCCAGGGAACTCTGAAGCTGTGCTTATCTCTAAAGCTGGCTGCAGGATTTGTTTTTATGCATTGGGTCAACCTAAGGACTATGTACAACTTATCTGTATCCTCAGCAGGAACTGAATTATAAGGTTCTCTTGAGCTGACCTTGCCTCTTTTCCCAGTTTCTAGCTGTCCATGAACCACCTTTAATTTTCCATATGTTCATTTGCTATTGGAAGCAATTTAGCCAGTATCTTTTGTGAAAGGCACTCCCAGCCTTTATTTTGCAGGCAAGACTGGAGAAAGGATTGGCAAAATGGAAGCTGGCTTTTCTGGATAAAAAGCTCATGTTCTGGCTACTTAATTTGATGGGAACAAATTAAGAATCAGCTATGTGAGCACAGATGCCCAGGTTTACAAAAGTGCCTTCTGTGAGCATTTGATGCTATTTACATTTAAGGGAAAACCCCTCTATCTTCATAAATATTCCCACCTGTAAATCCATTCCTCGGAGCAATCCTGGGAAGCAAAGTCTGTGTCCCCTGGCAGCAGAGCTGGGAGTGGTACAGTGATGTTTGCCAAGGTGCAGACACCAAAACTGGATCAGGAATACAAATGACTGAAGGGAAGAAAAAGCTGCGCTAAGTGTGCTCACAAGGACAGTGTTAGTAAAGGGAAACCCAAAATACTGGAAAGGAAGAGAAGCAGAGGGCAGGAGTGGCTCAAAAGGTGCACACTTCTCTCTGGAGAATGTGTGAGTACCCTGGGACAGCTCTCAATACATGCCAAGCCATCAGAGAGTGTCCCATCCCAGCCCTGAGATGCTCCTGCTGCTGCTGCAAAGTCCCTCCTCTTCCTCACAGCTGGGAGAAGAGAGCATGAGGTTTACAAATAACCCCTTCTCACAGGCACACTGCAAAGGGACCTGATGCACATTGTTTGTAAACAGCCAGTGTTCAGTCCTCTAAATTAACAGCGCCCACATCCAGGGCTGAGAGAGACTCATATTGATGGATGTCACTTCTTGGGCTGCTGCAGAACAAGTTTCTGTTCAGAAGAATTTGATTCTATGAAAAAGAGAGGGGAAAAAACAAAATGGAATGCAGGAGGAAGGCTGAGGTGAACCAGGTCCCAGGAGGAACCTTGAGACACATGAGCAGGGAGCAGGACCCAGGCTGCTGCTCTTTGGGACCAGGAGGGAGCACACAGGGAATGACCACGGGCTTGCTCTTAACCTTGCAAGGACAGTGCTTCAAACTGTCCTCCTTGCTCAATTCTCCTCTCTTCCCACCCCCTTCACAACCATGACTATCCCATCCCTCAGAGACACGAAGAAATACGAGCAAAGGCTGCACTAGGCTGTGTCAGCCCAATATTAAGTGGTTCTACTGGAGTTCAGAGTAGACCAGTCATTTGAATGTGTGGATGTTGCCTGTAAACACCCAGGGACTCTGCAGCTGAAAGTCCTGATCACTGGGGAGGAAGCACCAGCCTCATGCCTACAAAACATGTTGAGTTCTTGATGTCTTAAGGCTTATCCTATAAAGTGATGATTCCAGCCCTCTCTTGTTAATGTTCTTTAACTAAATGGAAAAGTGTCCGGACTAGCCATGTCATGTGAGCTTCCCTGATTTTACACTTTAAACAGAGCTGAAGTATCCAAATAACATAGTTTCAGACGTTGAGGACATTTCAGTCAATGTTCATCAAGTCAATAAATAGGCAAATTCTATCACTTCTGTTTCTTCAGGCTCCCCACACCTTTGCAACTGCTGTATTGTATCACATTTCATCCCAGACATCACCCTTCACATTTAAAAGTTCCCCTCTCTCCCAGTCCTCCTAACTAAGCATATTCCAAGCTTTGCTTCCTAATCAAAGACCTCAAGTCACGGTAAAACGTATGGTGATCTCTTCAGCTGGATAAATCATGTCCACTAGGGGCTTGTATGAGACCACTATTCACTTTTTTGTTTTTCAATTAAGTCACCAAATTTCAATCTAGGTGTTTAAAGACGAAAAAGTAAAAATCATACTGTGACACTCCCGAGGCTTCATGCCGGTTGCTCTGCTCTCTTCTGTCTCCTTTCCACAGATTGTTGAGTTGAGAAACGCTTATCCAAGTTACCTTGGTCTGAAATTATTTGCAGCATATTGAGATAAAAGTCCAACTGTAAAATAATTAGAATTAAGTGGGTTAATAGGCTCCAGATTTTAAAAAACATATTAAAAGGAGATATCTTTCTCTCTGCTTATTTCTCATAATTACAACATGAATTTAAGGTACTATAAAATTAATTGAGCCCTGACTCTAGAGACTGAAGTCTCCTACACAGGCAGACAGACAGCCTGTCCCTGCCAGTGCCCCCCAGCTGTGACTGTAACCCTACACATGATAACAACTGCTTTACCTCTAGGCAATCTCATTTATTGACCCTTTAAGACGGATGTTAAAAGACCAATCGCAGCTAATAATGTGTAATGCTTTCTGTGAGCTCAATCCTTGACCGTACAGAGAAGATTTTAAATTACTCACCTTATTACATGCCACAGAAAAGCTGTGGGAAAATCACCCTCTACTACTGAAGAGAGATATATACGTATATATTTATACATACACACAGAGGGAGATTTGCAAGCTGGAAGCACAGATATGGTCAAGCCACCTTTAGTCTGTGTTGGGTATGGTTTGGTTTCATGTTTTAGGAGCTTTTGGTAAACTTGAGTGGTTAAACCAGTTTCTTTGTAAGGTACTTTTGGCGTGTTGCTGCTGTCCAAGCAGGCCAGGGCAGATTGGACCATGGCGTGGAGATGTCACAGCCACTACCCCGTGGCTCTGAGGTTCTGAAAGGGATGCATTGTACATCTAGATCCACTCAGGAAAAAAACCTTCTGTCTTCTGCGCCCTCATTTCCCAAATAGGTGTGGTCATAGCTGGCAAGCAGTGGCTGTGTGCTGTGAACACGAGAAAGAGGAGACAGAAAAGGAGGTGGTTGTGAGCAGCTTGTGCAGGTGAGACATTCCAGCCAGCCACATACCTGTGCTATGTACAAGTAGGACAGATCTGTGCACACAAGCATATTCGCTCAAGTGTAGGATATGATATAATTATAGCCAATTAAATCATTTTCCCTAAGATGCTTTTTAGAAATCAAGTTGTTACCTATTCATCAGGCTGTCAGTAAACACATCTCTCTCGCATACAACATGTTTAACTGCTGCTCAGGTTACATTACTCATACACAATCGTGGCAGTAATTAATGACACCTCTATCAGTTCCCAGCTTTTCCAAGCCCCTGCAAGCAAACAAAATTATTAATAATTGAGGAGATTATCCTTTATCCATTTGAGACTGGTAATGCTTGGTTTGTTTGTTTGTTTTTTTACTTACTATTTCTATATTCAATACAACTTTTAGAGGTGGGCATGGAATCACTATGACCACAGTCCTGGGAATGCTCAGCCACAGCAACACCTTCAGGCAAGGGGATAGAGCACATCCAAGAACTGAGAAGTTCAGCTTTACAAAGCTCAGTGTTTCCTTTGCTAGGAGTCCATTCAAAACTAATTACTGTTCACAGATGTAAATACATATACATGCTCATTTTGGTTCCTAAACATATTTATTTTTGTCAAGATATAGATATATATATATTCATATACACTCACGTGTCCTGTAAGTGCACACAAGCCAGCCCTGGGCCTGCAGCCCAGCTGATTACAGTTCTGTGGGTTATGTTAGTTCTGGCTCAGTTTTCTGGAGTTATGTCTACATTTTTCCCTTGCATCAGGCAGTTCTTTCAGAGGCAGTTGGTGCTGCAGTCATAGATGAATGATGATGTATTGCCTGGGTCCGGAAATGTCAAGTGGACTAGTGGGAAGTGCATTTTGTGATGTTCATGGCCATGGCACCACTAAAGTCCAGCGTGCAAAGCTGAAAGGTTGTCTTAGCTCTTCTACAACCTGGGCTTGTCCTCAACATCTACCAGCTAGACTTGCTTGAATCCATCACAAACAGCTTCTGTCTTTATCCCAAATAAGTCATGGAGCTTAAACAATGTTATTTAACCTCCTGTGCCCTCTCCCCATATTTCTACCAGAGTCAAACACCCGTAAACTCGTTCCGAAAAGCCACACGTTACCCAACCAATGCTGCCTAAGGAAAGCATACAGGAGTGTTTATGGGGCAGCTGAAGTCTAATGATTTAGTAGATGTTTATAAATGTTTATACTGTACAGATTAACATTCCCCAGGGGGCCTGTAATGAAGAGAGTGCTCCAACTGGAATCAAACCAGCCAGCCTGGGCTGAATGAGCATGAATGAATCCTGCTGGCCTACCCTCACGAGCTGTTTACTCAGTTCAAACGGATTTCCTCTATCCATGCTCCCTCGGCATTTTATTTGGGGAGAGGCAGAAGAGGAATCTGGTCTCAGAAGGAGCACAGTTTGGAAACATGTTAGAAAATCCAGCCCATCACTTGGATCATAGCGATTACTCACAAATTGCACCAGACAGAAGAACAAAGAGCCCAACCCTTGTGCTATGGAAGTGGAGGCTGACACTCCAGATGACTTCAAAGGGAGCTGGTCTCACTCTCAGAACATGGTTTTCAAACATCACGTTCAAGCGTAAACACTGAAAATCACATCAAAACAACTAAGTCCTGCTATTGGACCAGGATCAGGGCCTTGGTATTTATGACTTAGAAGTTCCACGTTAGGTCACTATGTTTAAAAAACACGTGATAGTGTGACGTTGTGCTGGAGGTTCCCAGAAATGGCTGATGAAAGAAAGACCGAACTATGCGGGTGACCAGCTCCACCAAATACCCACCTGAAGGTGAGGGACATCTTTTATTCAGAGTAAATGAGGGAACAACTGCAGTGTGTTCAGTGATGGCTCAAAGAGTAAATTTGAGCCATCATGGTACTGGGATGCAGGCGGTGGGTTTCAAATTGCCACGGGTTTAACAACATGAACAGCACGCCCAAAAATTAAGACTGGGAACTGGTGGATGAAGATGGGCCTGCCTTAATGCCTCAGAAGCAATGAGCAAGCAGCTTTTAAAAGAACCTAACAATGATGACCCTGAGAAGTATGAGAGAAAGATCGTTTCTTTTGGGTAGGATGCCAGGTGGGGAAAAAATCACCCTGTGAAAGTAAAGAAAGAAACCCCTCTGGAATTCTGCTGTGGTCAGGAGAGTAAGAGTGTTTATACATGACACATGTATATATTCAGAGAGTGAATCATCTCAGGGCAGCCAGGGAAGGTTGGGAAGAAAATAGAAAGGATCATGGGATGGCCAGTCAGCACGGGCCAAAAACACCAAGCAGAGTGAACTATATCTTCAAGAGGGGAATACCACTGCCAGTGGATTTCTGCACACGGTCTTCTTCCAGCTGTGCTTCTTTTGCTGCTGTGATAAGATTTCTCACTTCTCCAAAAATTATTCTACCTCTGGTTCTGACATAGGACATAGTGCCTGTATAGGAGAGACAGTGACACGATGCACTACAGGTCTTCTCAAAATAAAATACCAAATATTCCTTGCAAACTCTTAAGCCACAGCACTGGAGGCTGAAAATGCCTGCTGTGATTCTGCAGCCCCTCCAATGGATCAGACAGATGGGGAGGGCTCCAGACATAAAATCTCTTTCGATGGGTTTCTGAGATGTTTTTAAAGGCTAAAAAATAAGTTTGCTTTAAATCTTGGATGGAGACACTGGACAAAGGTAATTTTGCCTGCAGCAGTTTATTTGCCCATCTCATGAAGCTGTCTGAGCTCGTTACAGTGTTTGGCAAACACTCCTGGTACAAGTTCTACTCTGTAACCCCACTTGGGTCTTTAGAGCAGTGGAAAAGACAGATATTTGAAATCTTCTAGAGCGCTGTAACCATCAGGTAATTAGCTGTAGCAGACTTACAAAGTAGGAAAGGCTCAGGAGAGCTCTGAAATGAAAGCACAAAATGCCTCCTGGAACTAATTTTAGAGTGGCTTGAAGTATTTAATCCTGCAAATTATTGCCAGTGAGGAAACATCAAGGTACTGCTGGATCTTAATAGTGGCAGCCCAGCAGGAGTGGTTCACCCTCAGCTGCCTCCTGCTGATGGCTAAGCAATCAGACACACTTTACACCCCTCACAAGGTGCAGTGGCAGCTCTGTTTTGTTCCCAGTGACTCGCAAAGTGGCCTGGAATTGTTCCTCTCTTCATTGTGTCTGGAAAGGATCCCTTATCAGCCAAGCCGATTCAGCCCTGCTTTGCAAAGAGCAGAGGAAAAGGAAGAGGGGAACAAACACTGGGGTACAGACAGCAGCCACCACTGCACCCTGCTGGACCCTCTCCTGTGGATGCTCTCCCTTCTTCAGAGGGCAGGGAAGGGGTTGTGGAGGGGCACGAGGAGGCAGAGTGCTTTACTCCTCCTAACTAGGACCTGCCTGATTTGGAAAGACGCCTTTCTGATTCCTTGTCCTGCTCATGAGTGCTCATTAATGAGGCTGAGGAGATTGGATTTATTCTTTCATCCCTCCAGGAGTCAGTTTCTCCTGGGTGAAGTAGAAAAGTAAATGTCAACTGTGTGAGGACTGTTTTTAGGAATAAGAAGTGGCAGATATAGGACTAGAAACCAACTTCTCAGGTTCTTAGGCTCTATTTGCTCTCATAAATATCTTCAGATTTACAAGCCCCTTTTGTATTTTCATGAGACACCATGTGAGGGAATTAGGAAACTCCATGTTTCTTCCCACTGGGAAGATACTGAAGAATCCTGTTGCTGTGGTGGTTAGAAAACTTCCTTTATTTTCCAGACAGAATTTATTCATAGCCAATTAATACCCTTTTGTTCTTGTGCCAAAATATTCTGTGCAAGCTCTACACTCGATTGCTGCAGAACCGAGGAGTTCCCTCTTCCACGAGCCATAGGAAGAAATGTTAATAACAGAATGTGCTGTAATATCCCATGCAAATTTTGCAGGAGCCCATCCAGGTGCGTGCAAGAATCCATGGACTAATTTCAAAACTATTCCTACTACCAGCTTTCCCAGCTGGAAAGATTCTCATCATTTCAAAACAAAGGAGAGGTAACAACTCCCACTTTTACATTTACTCGAACACTGTTTCCCAAATAGGAGACCTTCAGTGTCTCCTCCTTTCCAAAATCCACCAGGCACCAGGAAGCATCTCATCCACAGAGACAGGAACTAAGATCCTGCATATTTCCTTCAACAACAAGCATTTGGGAATTCAGATTTTGTTTCTCTTTAGACACAGGTATCTTGTTGCACGTGCACCACTTACATCTGCAAAACCAAGTGATCAAAACATCAGAACTAAGGTTAAGCACAACCCCTTTTTCATCTGCATTATGACTCATCCTTTAAATATTGGATTATGTCTTGTTTTCCACCAGATTCCACCTCAGGATGGACAGCGTTCACTTAATAAGCAGATACTCAACATTTTGTTACAGTGTCATTATTCAGCATGTGGCTCGAGGCCTTATTTACCACATATTATTCCAAACCTGCTTGGAAGACACAATTGCTGATTTTCTTGTGAGATTCTCTAGGGCTCTTATCAGTATGGCATACGAGTGCATTGGAGTGCTTCGCAACGCTCATTTCTACCAACAACACCCTGGAAGACGAGAGGATATTATTATTCTTGTTTAACAGATGGGAAACTGAAACACAAAGAGAATCAGGTCAAAACATTCTGCTTTCGTTGGGTACCCAAACTGAGATGTCTGGGAATTGATTTCTCAGAATGTTTAACGTTGTACAGCATCGTATGTCAGGAGAAATAGCACTGACAGCGTGCTCTGCAAATGGGAACACAGGAAACAAAATCAAATTAATAGCCAGTTGGGAAGAATTTAGTTTAAATTGACTTCTCTGAGAGTGGGGGAGAGTTTTGCAGGATTCAGATGCCTCAGCCACAAGCTCCCCCATTTTCTTTGCAGTTTTCTCCCTTTTAGGCACGCTTTGCTTCCACATCAAATACAGGCCAAGTCCATCAGAGACCGACCAGACTCCTGCTCTGCCCAGCTCTGACTCATCTCCACCTTCTGAACAGAACGAGACCAGGGTCCTCCACTAAATACAGCACAGGGGCATGTAATTAAAGACTAGACCAAACACAGGTACAAAAGGAAGCCAAATAAACACTTTGCAGGAAACCCTAATTTCATGAATTCCCGACACCCTTTTCTAAATAATAAGCTTTTCAAGGAGAACACTGTCTCCATTATACATATGTATACATAAGTATATAAATTTTATATACAAATTTTAATTAAAATATAAATTTATATGTAAACACGTATGTATTTATATGTGATAAATATCTATAATAGAACTGTTATTATATAACTGCAGTAGTATAAAATTAGGTGTGTTTATATTCTTGTTCCTGAGTCACAATCAGCTGAAATTTGCCAAAAACTGGAAAAGGTACCTGGCATGGTATTCTAAGACGAAATGATTCAAGTTTTCAAGTTAAAATTAGAGGTGATCAAAATCTGCCCAAGAGGTTTCAGGTCAGCACTTTGACTGGGTCTTTCTGTTTCAGGAAACCAGGAAAATGGGTAAATCAGAACCACTTGTATTTTATAATGTTCACTGCTAAAGGAATATGTAGAAGCAGCACTGCAAAGTTCCGGTATTCAGGTTTCACTTCATTCTGAATCAAGAGAACACCTATGCCTCCCTTGCCTCAAACTTTCAAATTCCCCTTAAAATTTTATTTGTTGGGTTTAAATTGTTCTAAACAAATCACCAGAGCTGATACCAGCATGGGAAATTTCAGTGTGAATGTTCAGAGCCTGACAGTTACAAGGAAATAAAGAAGCCTGGAAAGTTTCAAGCAATCCTAGTTACAGGTACATCACCAGCTATTTCTAAAATATCACTGCAGTAGCATCTAAATTCTAATAAAAAACTTGTTAAATGCGCTATGTGTTATTTTCAATACAGTGACACTCAGGAATGTACCCTCCTTTTCCAGGTGCTGTTACTTAGATGCAGCAGAGTGAGCAGTGGAGCTCTGTTCTTCCCTCATCCACAAACCTGTCTCATTCCACAGACTGAAAGAAGACCCAAATCTGAACTTTCTCAATCTAGAAGACCCACCACCAACCTGTGGAGGAAGAAGCAGCAGCTCTGAGTTTCCCACACAGGGCAGAGCCAACCCACTTGCAGCTCTCAGCACAGGGAGAGAAGGTAGAGGAGACTTTTACGAGATGAAACCAGAGTTCAGGCTAATTAAACACCATGGAAAAGCTGGACAATCTGGCCTTTCCACTGGTTAATATTTTGTTCCTTGTTTTCTTATCAAGGGCACAAGAAACTTAACTCAGATGCCATTCAAGGGCACGCTGGGGCTCGTGTGAACCTGAGCTTCTCCTGGTTCACAAAGGATCAGTCAGGACTTCGTGAGAACTGTCCCATCCAAACGCCCTAAGTGAGGATCTTCTATTTTGAAGGGAGAAATGAGGATGCAGCACTCAGCTTTCCGTAAAGCTCGGGCAGTGGGAAGGCTGAGGCAGCAGCTGCCAGCAGCCAGCGAGGAATTCCCCTGGCCATGGAGGAGGGCCATGACTCACACGTGCCCTGCTGCCCCACGGAGGGGCCATGCTTGTGGGCTGGGATGTGTCAGGAGAAAGGACCTGGCAGGGGTCCCGCTCTTACACAACCAGAGGCACGATGCAGGCGGGGCAGGGAGCTGCTGCAGGTGATGGGACAGCAGACCCCTTTGTCAGCTGGGGTTTCCTCTCTGCCTTCATTTTCCTTAATCCTCTGGGATAATCAGAGTAACTCGGTCAGCTCCCGAGCAATCACGATGCTGTTGTAAAAGTCATCCCGTAAACCCGGGGTTTTTAACACCGATTCCAGCAGTGTAAAATGAGGCTCCACACAGAGCAGAGCTCACACAGGGATGGAGGTCCCTCTTCAGTTTTCCTCAATAAATTAACACCAGAGCTGCTGCCGCAGCAGCCTGAGCAGTTTGCAACACTTGTATTTCTGCTTTGGCTATTTATCACTGTGTTTTTCTCAAGCCCTTTTAATGCCTCCAGGGGTAATTTACAGGGACAGAATAGCACCAAAAGAGCAGATCCCACTCATTTAAATCCCTGGATGCTGAAAATCACATAAGAGCAGGTTTCACATTGTCTCCTCTCCATAAATGGGTTTCTGAAACAGTAAAATCTATGTAAAAGCAAACAAAAACACTGTACAAACACTGAGATATTCCGGTTTGTTTGGATTTACCCAAGAACTGCCCAGAAATTTTCAGGTTTATTCAGGTTTAGGCTCTGTTTTTTTTAACTCATTCCATAAAATGTTGCAGGTTTTAGTTATTGTTACCATAAGCAACTAGATATATGTACTAAAAGTCCTTTTAACTAATTTTACTACACAAGAGGATTTCTTTAACAAAGACAGTTCTTAGTATTAATCATGTTACTTTTCAGATTGATGAGTAATGTGTGTGACTGTGGTGATTCTCTTTCCTTTTTTTCCCTTTATTTGGCAGCTCTCACTGCTTCTGCTCCAGCACATGATCTGGACACCCAGGATGGTCCAAGTTTCCAGCAACTAACAGGCTGGTTATTAATTTTATAACATAAGCAAATTAGTGAAGCATGACTAACAAAGTTTTTGATCCTGTGAACACTCATCTGTGTATTCACATTAAGAACTGTAACCTTTGAGTGCTAATAGCAGCTAAAGTCATAGAATCACAGAATGGTTTGGGTTGGAAAGGACCTTAAAGTTCATCTCATTCCACCCCCTGCCACAGGCAGGGACATCTTCCACCAGCCCAGGTTGTTCCAAGCCCCATCAAGCCTGGCCTTGGACACTCCCAGGGATGGGGCAGCCACAGCTTCTCTGGGCACCCTGTGCCAGGGCCTGCCCACCCTCACAGGGAAGGATTTCTTCCCAATACTCAATCTAAATCTCCTTTCTTTCAGTTTAAAGCCATTCCCTCCTGTGATAGGATATGTTTTCTACTTCAGCTCTACTATATTTCACATTTTGCCTCATGAGACCAAATTTATTACAGTGAGGGATGTAATTTAATAGTATATTTTAAACAACCACGAGTGTACCTGTTTGGCTGCTCATTTTCACCAAGTCACTCAAGAAAGTCAGAAGATTGCCCCAAAACTTTTTTGAATAATCCAGGCTTCATGATTCTGCAAGACAGAATAGAAAGTTAACTTGAGAGGTTTCCTCTGCTGTTAGTGACACCAAAATGCCATAAAAGCCGACAGATCCTCTCACACACCATTTTCCTACAGGGTCATGAAGAGAAATCTCAATCTAGACCTTCATCCAGCAAAAACATCCTGCACCCATGCTCAGCTTCCTTCACTGTTACCTCTGTATAATCAGAGAAGATAATTCACACCGTACAAAACTACCAATGTACTCGAGACTTTGCAAAATCCCTGCCCTCCCAGACCTGAGCTGTGAGAGTTGCAGGATTAGTCATAATTTCACCAGCCTGATTCAGCAGCAGGAACGTGGAATCATTTTGAGTCACATATAAAGCTGTTTATGGGTACTGGGAAAAGCTGCGTCCCCCGAACAAAACGTACCTTTCTCTCAGCTTTGTTCCTGGGTTTAAGGAGAATTAAACCATTCTGGAGCTTGCTGGGAAAAGGGGGAGCAGGGGGATAGGGAAGGACAATTTATCTCTAAATTACATTGCTCTTCAGAGTAAACCACAGAGAGCTGTAATGGGACAAGTAATTTTTTTACACAGTATAATTAATTAGAACCCATAAAACCCAATTAAACAGCACTTTTGAGACTATCAAGAGGTGCATGTCTGAAACTGCAAATATGACAGTATAAGTACGTTTTTATAGCTGGGCACACTCCTCAGGATTATTTTCAGTGCTCTACTAAAATGGGAAATGGCACCAGTTTGGCCCCTGCCAATAAATCGCTTGGAAACAGGCGATATTAATAATCTTTATGGGGGTAGGATGAAAGCCAGATGGGGCAGGGAGGGGAGTGTGAATGTGGCATAATATATTGGCCTGGAAAACATAATCCAGGCCAAAGCAGAAATGTAATCTTGGTGCGTATCGGAGAGGGCTGGGAATATAAAAGGAGAGGTGGTGGCTGAAAGGGGACTCGCCCTGGGAGATCAGGAGGAGAATTTCCAAGGCAGGGAAGGGAACATCCTACAAGGTAAGCACAAGAAAGGCAGCAAAGGAAAGAGGTGCTCCAGCAGATTTAACAGCCCCTGGCAAGGAGAGGGAGATGTAAATGGGAACTGGTGCTGGGGGCTCCTCTCCTCGCCCTGCTGTCCCGGCACGGGGCTGTGCGTGCACGCGATGGGCACCATGCGTGTGTATGGGCTCGACGCACAATCCAGTGCGAGGAAAAGCTCACTTGGCCCTTGTTTATTTACACGAGGCCCCATTCCTGTTGAACTTGGCAGGCAGGGGGCCCTTGCCGTGTGCCAAGCGCTAATTCCCGGCTGCCCCGGCAGGTCCTGGCGCGCACCTGACAGTCATTAGCGCCCGGCCCCGTTGGGTCTCACATTTCCAGGCAGTGACCCGCGGCCACGCAGAGCTTCAGCAGGCACCTCATCATCCCCCCTGTCAGCGGCTCCCAGCCCGGGCACTGCCAGACCGCAGCGAGCACGGAGCTTCGGCGCAGCTCATACCCCACAGAGGCCTGCTTTCTCCTTGAATTATGAGTTTGTTTGGCTTTGGAATGTTTTGTCCTCCAGAAAATTAGCAATGCAGCGTGATAAATATATATCTATGCAGTGAAACAACCCATGATGGCTGAGCCTCGGTGACAGAACCAGGCAGATTGAATTCTAACAGTCCCATTCAGCTATATGATGCTTCTCGTGCAGGCTGCTCCCAAAAAGGGGTATCTTTATCCTACCAGTCACTCAGAAAATTCCTCTAGAGTCACCTATCAACACAGGAAGAGTATTGAATCTAGAAATGCAGGACAGCATATTTTCAGATGGTATTTGGAAGAAGAAGCAGAGTGAACAGCTGGCCTGGAGAGAAAGCGCGGCAGCGAAGACTCGCAGTATCCATGGGAAGATACAGGGAGGACTTAAGAGCATCAAGGTGATAAGAGCTTCCTGCAGAAATGCTTTGTGCTGTATGTTATTGATGCTCTCTGAAGGTCTGCAGAGTGCTGTCACATTCTCTATATACATGGGGAGGTTATTCATCTCTTAGTTTTTAAAAATCCATTTAGTAAATTAGAGAATCTTATAAATATTTGCATTTCATAAGTCTTATGCCATTTCACCTGCACTGAGACCCTTAAGCTTTCTCACCTACATAAATTACTTTAAGATCTATCTCCTTAGTAGCTCTAAATACTGTCATTTTAGTTTAATAGAGACAGTTCTATTTTCTCAATTTAAAATCAACAGGGACAAGGTAACAGTCAGTCCTGGACCACAAACAGGTTTTGGAGTCAGTTCTTATGACCTTTAAGAAAAAGGAATGGGAGGCTTAAATCACTGGAGAGGTCCAGATTTCCATGAGAGGGAAGAGCATTACAATATTTTTCTATGGCAGCCTCAAGGAAAGCACTTTGCAGTCATTCCTTACTAAAATTTATTTAAAACCCCAAATGTCTAAACAGAGAGACACATTTTGGATTCTTCTTGGAGACTTTTCCAAGGCTTTTTGGAGCCTGCACTGTTGAATGTGTAGTAATTTAGCACAAGACCTCACAGTCAGAATACATCTGTGGACCTAACCAAATGCTTATACCATGCTTCCATCCATTACAAAAGTGGTATGTTACCTGCAATATATTAAGCAGATGCTGATATTGACATTTTTCCCTAAATCTGTATAGTTCACGTGCAGTTCTCTACAAGCCCTGTATTTCAGGTCTCTCACTTTGCTCTTTAAACTGTTGGGCTTTGGAACACTCTGCTTTTGCAGCATCCCTGTGAGATTATCCAGGGCAATACTTCTCACATAAGAGCTGAGGCACTGGTACACAGAGTATTAATGGATGGAAGTAAAAATGGATCTGGGCATGTAAAAGCTGGGATGACTTAGTGTAAAATACGTGAGGTTCATGCTCCGACAGCCCAAAATACAGGTTTGCTCCCTGGAGGTTTTCTAAATCCAAAAAAGAAAAGGTCCTCTGCATTATACAAGGCATGTTGGCCTGAAGAACCTTCCTCCCCAGTTTAAGCAACACACACAGCAAGAATAAGCTGTCTGGACACTGAAGAACTGGACACTCAGTAGAGATTCACACAGATAGATCAGAATCATCACATTGTGAAGGAAGGACAGAAAAATTGCCTTAATCTTAAATCCTGGTTTAGATATTTCAAGAAAAAAAACACACTTTAAGGAAATTGGAAAGCTGGGACTGCACCAGACTCATGGTCTAGTTAGTTAGGGGGTAGAGACATGAAGAATATCAGCAGCCATCAACAGGATGGCAAATGCCATTTGTATAGACATGTGTCATTCCTGTACTGCAGCCAAGTGAAACTACAAACACTATTAAAAGTATAAAGAGGCTTTAATTTACATTCCTGCTAAGGCGTCTTCGTGTTGCCAGGATATTGCTAGTGGGCTTAGTATAAATGAGAATCTGGCCTTAATATTCTCTAACAGAGAAGTGAAATACACAGACATATTGACTTGGATTCATATTCTCTGCTCTGTCAACCCAAGGTATCTGCACGGACCAAAACTGGCAGAGAGAATATGAAACTTCCCATACCTACATGGTACAGCAGCTTCAGTGAGCACAAATGATCTAAAAGTCACTTTATATGACAGCAAAATCAGCCCTGTAGAATCACAGAATCACTGAGGTTGGAAAAGACTTCCAAGATTATCGAGTCCAACCAGCACGGCCAGGTCCACCACTAAATCATGTCCCTAAGTACCATTTTTTGAATGTTTTAATATGATATATTCCTTTATCTTCATCATCACATACCCCAACACCACACAACTCAAAGCACTGCCCGGATCATTTCCCCCTTGCCATGACAGCAATCACGGTGCTAAAGCCAGAACTCCTACATACACCTAAACATGAGCCACCCAGGAACCTCCAACACCTTCTAACAAACTCCAGACTTTTAGTACAAAAGACAAAAAGCCTTGAATGCCACCAGTGTCCTGGGAGGAAGCTGTGCCCTTTGCTAGGGAGAGACACAGCAATAAAGCAAGTGGCAGTGACCCCTGCCAATGTGACCAGGAGCAACACATGCCAGCCAGGAGCTTGAGGAGCTTCTTGCTGTCACCAAAAGCATCTCTGCACCCTGCCCACGAGCCCATTTTTAGCTGTGGCCAATTCCAGATGCTCCAGAGGAAGACGGAAGAACAAACAAGCCCAGAGGCCAAGTTAGGCACGAAAGGGGGGAGAAAAAAAACAAACAAAACCCCTCTCACATGCCTGTGAGGAAGCCCTCGAGCAAAGGGCTGAGACATGGGTTTCAGAGCAGACTCTAAAAAGAGCTTTCCATGAAAAAGAAAAATCATCCTATGAAAAACACTGGAGAGAAAAGGTAACTCCAAACACATGTAAGCAGGAGGGCAGGGGGGTTGGAACGAGATGGTCTTTGAGGTCCATTCCAGCTGAAGCCGTTCTATGAAAATGGGCAAAATTCTGAGGCCACTGCAATCAATAGCAAATCTCTCAAACTCCATTTGTGCCAAGATTTTGAGTGGAACATATTTAAGTAGATTCCTACATTTATTTCCAAATAAGAGATCTGTAGCTCTTGAAATGTCTTCTTGGGATGTGTTAATTTTGATAGAAAAATGAAAGGTGCTAATTTGTCCCTGTCGCCGTATAATATTAAACAGTTAAATGCGGTCTGATTTTGGAAGTAGTACATGGCAGACATTCTTTTAAAAAATCATTCAAAAGGTATTGAAAGAATAATCTTTTCCAAATCTGTCAACAAGATTCAAGCCACTGTTCCTGGCACGAAATCTACCTTAATTTGGTAAAACAATCACTTTTGCTCTTGCAAACATTGTAAAACAAATGGGGTCGTGGAAAGAGAAATGGGAGCATTGAAAAGACCCTCGATAAATCCTCCAGGAGCTGCTGCTGCTTTACTGTGGGGTATTTCTAAGGGCCTGCACAGGTTTTAAAAGTATAAGTAAATGCAGAGGGCAGGAGGGAGCTCAGACTGCAAGGGCTGAGACACTGCAAATCCAATTCACTGCGTGGTTTTGCTGTGAATGCTTTTCCAGGTCTCACACCATTACATAGGATGTAGCATCATAATGATGTCAACCCTTGGACCAAAGAACAAGCTGATTTAAGTTTTATGAGGGGAAGGATGAATACTTTCAAAGGAATGGTGAGTCGAATAATATAGAACTGGTAGGATCACAGTTCAGGGACCTCATGGTTATGCTTTGAACTATTTTTAGAGAGGTACTGCAAGTTCAGGGAGAGTTAGACAGAAAAGGCATGCGCAGCTCAAGTGAAGCTCAAGTGAAGCTCAAGTGAAGCTCAGCTTCTCAAACCATTGACAATTTGCTACCAATTTTGCAGAGGGAGAATCAAAACCTCCCTTCCCTTTCGCTGAAGGTGACGGTGTGGCAAGGCTGCTCTGTGTCTGTGTGTGTGTGTGCACGAGCACCAGAGCCCGTGCAAGAAGCCTTCCCTCCTTGTGCTCCACCGTGGGACAAAGGACAAACACTCACCTTACACTTGAACCAGGACATGTCCCTCTCTGCTTCCTGCAGGATGCACCAAGGCACAGGATAATGGGAGGGTGCAGCAGCAGGACCCAGGCCCCCTCCATCCCTGCGCTGCCCGCAGCAGGAGTGGTTCCTTCTTGCCACCCTGTCACCATCCCTCTCCCAAGGGTACTGTACTTCATTCTGCCAACTCAAGGTGGTACTTGACCCACGTGATTTTAGTCCCAGCATTTTCAACCTGTGGGGAAACACGACGCCCCTGAAATTCAGATACAAAAGAAAACACAGGTGGGTATGTTTTCCATCAAAGCTGCTGCTGTTCCTGCAGTAAGAGCATGTCAACAAAGACCTTACCCCAACTCCCTTTGGAAAGTCACTGCAGATGACTTCTGCCAGCTCTTGTTATGTTTTCCCCTTCTTTAAGTGCATACTTCAGAATACTCAGTTATTGCAGATCACCAGGAACACACAAGGAATGGGTTGCTTTATAAGCTTTGCTACAATTATGGATAATGTTGGAAATATATACTGTATATTTCCTGTATGGTGGCACTGCTACAAGCACAGAAAATCCACATTGAGGGGGATTTCTATGCAAGCTCTGCAGCAGATGAAGATTGTATTGCAAGCTTGAATTACTGATTCAAGCTGCTTCTTTGCCTCTCCCCACCCACTTCCCTAATAGCTTTTAAACTTAAATAGCCATATAAGTTAAAATGTTCTTTTATAGGGTGAAATAAACAGATTTTATGGTTCAGAAACTGCAAGTTTAGAGATCAACACTTTACCACTAATTCATGCAGGTTTAAGCTAAGGAAATGGCTTATTTTCCTCTCTACAGTTGTTGAGATATTTTTTTCCCCAAAAAATATTCAAGATGCACTTTAAATTAGATGTTATGAAAACTCTGAAAGCAGACATGGCTTTCTCTCAATAAAGTACATCTAACTTGCTGCTTTCCAGGTCCCAAATCCCATGAAATCAGAGGAAAAATACTGCTGAAAATCTCAGATTGGCTGAAAATTGCTACAAAGCATTCTAATTTATTGTTCATACTATTGGTAGGGCCCTAAAAATAAACAAATAAACAAAAAAAAGCCCCAAACCTCACAAGAAATGTTTCATATGCCATTCCAAAAATCTGAAGAAGTCTTATGAGTACAAACGTAGTTAATACTTAAATTTCTTTTTAACTCTCAAAGCAGTGTAAAGAGCATTTGGCCCCAGCCTGTCCAGTACAATCCTTTCCAGGGGAATAGTGGGAAATACCAGTTGCAGCTGTCCCAGGGAACCTGAGGAGACTCAGTATCCCATACCTTACACCACACATTGCCATTACAAGGATTACCCATCAGGCTTCATGGGTAACCCTGGCATTTCAGTGAGCCGGGGGAATAACCATGACCCAGAGAGGAGAATTCCAGTTCCAAGCAGAAGTAATTGGAGGGTACAAAACCCCAGGAAGATACAGCCTGGAAAGCTTGGTATGATCTGAATGCACAGAAAGTTATTTTCAAACCAAGGAAGAGTCAGAACTGATTCTGCTGAGGAGTGGGAGACTCTGACCTAAATGCTCTAAAGAAAAATTGTGTTGCCCTGATTGTTTTATCAGAAAAATTACATTGAGTGTGTTTCATTTATTCCTCTGTCTGTTTATTCAACCCTCATCACTATAATTTTTGAGCATCTGATAGATCCAGTAACAGCAGGGGAGTATTTTGATTCCCATTATTATCCCAGCTACATTAACCAGCATTTAAGTGGTTAAAATGGAGGTTTTGTTTCCAAGCAAAGATACTCCTGTTCCTGAGGACACCAGTAATGGTGGTATATGACAACATAATCAGCAGCACAAGGATATAAACAACTCCCAATTATCCCAAACCAAAATTTTTGAACATCTTGTTACATTTTTTCCTTAGGCCTTAAAATTACTGAGTTGTTATGGTTGGATGCTTTGTGGTGAATAAATCTAGAATAATTCCCTGGAAAGAGTGAATTGCATCGGAGTGCTGTTAGTGCAAAAGACCACAGTACCAAGCTTGCTCTGGCTTTCCCATCCATGGGGAAAAAAACAAACCATGTTCTCATCATGTGGGGACAGGAGATAAAGGGGGAGGAGCAGCGGTGATGTGATTTCTAGGAAGTGGGAAGCAGCTGCATGGAAAAAAGGCAAGAGAGAGAGTGCAACAAGAACGTACAGCAGTGGGATTTCTTGAACATTTGACTTCTGTCGAAACGCCAAATTCTCTGGGCCTCCAGGTAAGTCACTGAAATCCAACCATTACAAAACCCCCACTGCACACAAACACAACCTGAGTGGAATTTGAGAGGATCCGTGGGTGCCATTTCCCACACAAGGTGCATGGAGGCACTCATGGCTCAGAGCTCTCACAGATAGGAACACCAGATTTTGTGCCCAAAACAGAGATGTCACAGGACACGGCATTCAGATCACAAGGCAGATCAAAGAAACCACATTGGGATCCAAATCCAAGCCTGGGCTTTGAATATACCTCCAAAACATGGATGTTTTTGGAGCTAGAGTTTGGGCTCTGTCATCCATCTAATCTTGAAATGGGTGGATCAAAGATGTTCAGTCTGAGGCTTAGCAAAGTGCTAACAGACACTTCTGAACAGAAATGGTTCAGTGAAGTGCTCCAAGCAAGAAAGAAATTTGTTGGTGGGCAAGTTGGGAAGTGAAAGAGAAGTGAAAGTGGCTGAGGAAATTACTACATACCTATCCATTGCTTTGCTATGTCGCCTTGTGAAGGTGGCTTTATTTACAAAAGGAGGGAAAAAGAGGTACATCATGGTCAACATGGCTGAGGAATTGGACCAGAAAGTTGGTAGCAGTGCCAGAAAGGCTGGAAATTGAGAAGGATGCCCAGTGGTTTGAGTGCTGGCTTGGAAACCAGTAGCAATCATATGTTTGCTTCTCCATCCCAAATTTCCTGTATGACCTTGGCCAAGTCATCTAATGTCTCAGCTTCCAAAAAGTGAAATGGAGCTCATAAACCTTGTTAAAAAATAAAATAAAAAACCAAAAACCCAAAACAAAAAAACCCCAAGCTTGTGGAGGTGAAGAACTATCTCTCTTTACAGCTTCATGGCTTAGAGGTGGCCTGATATAATCATTGAACAAAGTAGACTGGATGGCTTGCTGAATTATTCAAAACAGAACTACAGATATACAATTGTCCAGAAGAACTGACTGCAGAACCCTTCGAGCTGCAGGGACAAGCCTGGTGATGGAGCTGACATTTCCATGCTTTAAGGGAGCTGTGCTTCTGCTCAAGCTATAGGAAAAACACACACACACACAAATGACACAACTCTGGCTGGCACCGGGGTTTGCTCAGTAGATGGCACAAGTGTTAACCTTATTTTCTACATTGTTTATGCCAATGTAAAGTGGAAATAACTGTAGGAACTAATCCTGGCGTGTGTGACATCTGGCCACATCAACCACCTCATTTATTCCAGAGCGTGCATTTTCCTGGCCACCATTTTGCAGCCTACCTTAGTCAACTGCAATAACATTTTTGGCCAGTACAAACTTCTGACCTGATGTGTCTGTGCAGATCTAAAAGGAATTTCTCCTTCCACACACATGATCTTCCATTAAGCGAAGCCAGTTCCATGATTCCTGGAAGAATTAAGAGGTACAAATATCCTGTAACTCTGGATCTTTGCAGTTAATATTGAGGTCTTCTTTTAAGGGACAAGAAGGTAGTTCTTTTGCACCTATGGCTGATGGGTCATTTAGGGACAGTCTCATCACTCTGTGAGTAAAGATACATTCCTAAATAATTCAAAATGGAAACCTCAGATCTTGTTCATTTTCTGCTCTAACTGACCAAGTGTTATGCAAATTTTGGGGTGGAAAAATACGCACTCAGCCTTGCAACTGGAATCACACCCTGGACGGGTTGCTGTGTTCTGGAGGAAACAAAGGATAAGAATACAAGACCTTATCTACAGACCTTTCAGTTTACCAGTCACAAAGAAGTGCAACAGTTTTCCTGCTGTTACACACATTCACTTCATCAATGGTGACAATGAGAGCAGGCCAAGCATTTCTACTGCTGTGTTACCCTTGGCACCTGCTGATGAAGGCTCTTCCTTGAGGCATTGCTGTCTTTAACGGAACAACACTCAGTGGCAACTGTTCAAGAACAGAAAGGAAGTTATTCCTAAATACCTAAACAATTAGAAGTTGAATTTCTACTGAAAGCCAAGTGAATGTTTGCATTAAGGGTTAAGCTTCATAAAGATACTTAGGCAATAAGAACACTAATCAAATGAATCGATGAAATGAGAATAATGGCATTAATTAGCAACAGAGACATAAAAAATTTAAAACTCCGACCTTACAACAAAGTACAGCTTTGAGAAGACTTAAGAGTTGAAACCTTTCCTCCTCCTAAGTAGTTCTTCAAGTTGTGATTTTCAAACTTCCATTCAGCTGCTATTTAAACCTGAAACCTCTGAAACCTCCTGGCTGCCTAGTACACCTGTGTTAAAATTGCCCAGAAGTCTACATGGTCCTTCACTTAGAGTGCCCAAGGGCTTTGCTTGGAGTGGGTAAAGCTGTTGTGTTCCTCCTGGAAATGTTAAGACAGACTGTGGAAAACAAGGGTCTAAAATCTCCCTCACTTGTGGATTTACACTTCTCTACCTTGGAAATACAGCTCCCCTTGGCACACATATTTGGGATAAAATGCTCAGGTTTAAAACTTGCTGTTCCCTGAATCCCGCAGGAAGGTCACTCGACAAAGACATCCAACACCATCCATCTACCACACAGGTGTGGACACGGTATTTTCCTTTTTCAAGCAATGTCCAGTTGGAAACCGTGGAAACCTCTTCAGGCACAGAGACATGAAGATGTGTTAGAGAACATTCTCACAAATTACATGCATTTATGCAGAAGCAAAGCCAAAGTTAGCTGCTTCCCCCTGTGGTGTAAAAATTCCCGTACAGATTATACACCTTATTAATTCTAGACCAGTGAACTTTCCACCTAGTTTATAACAAAGTGTCACATTATTAGTCAGGCTTTCCAGCATCTTTGATAAAAATGGTGCTTTTATTGCTGTATAAAAAATACAAGGCGAGTTAAATGTTCAGTATTTTCTTATAAAATATTTAGGTTTATAAACTGTTGCAAACAGGCTGGTGTTTATATAATATTCACAGACATCTGTAATGCCTCTCATGAAAGCTAATGTATAAGCTCTTAGCTTTGCAAAAGGGTTTTAAAGATGCTCTGCCCATCTTAAAGTGTAATTCTACATAGTCTGAAGAGCTGCTTTGATAACAGCTTGTTTTGAGCTTAATGTTTATTCCTCTCACTGCTGTCTAGGTTGAAATTTGCTTACTTTATGAGTGAAGGCCCCAGTGCATTTAAAATTTAAATACCTGACTAGGACACCCTTACTCAGCAAAAAGCACACACATGCCTAATTTCAGGTACATGCCTAAATCCTTTAAGTCTCAGGACTCAAATCATATGCTCACATTATTTAAGAGACACAAAAGCAGTTGGGAATACAGGCATTTCTGAGGCAGGAGAATGTAGTTCACAGGAGTAAGAAGCTTCACGCTTCTTTTCCAGGTGTTGTTCAATCTCTGCCACTGCTAAGAACCAACTCCTGTTTCAGATTCTAAGTTGCTGTAATTCTTGTTTGTTTCAGTAGATATTTTATTTTTGTTCCTAAAGTAAAATAAATAATAAAGCTACTGAGACTAGGAGTCCACAATTTCTCCCACATCCACCAAAATGCCAAGGAGAGATGGGATTCTTCTCCCCCACCAAAAGACGCCAAGGTGTCACGTTTGCACCTTGTGTCATTTTGATGTCAAACAACAGAAACAGTCAACGATATTTAGAATTTTGAGCACATTGTTTAAAACAGAACAATGTCAGAGAGATTCTCCTTGGGTTCCTCCTTCAGCTCTTTCAGAGGCAGCACAGCTGATGCAAGAGCACTCCAAGTCTCAACCACACAACCTGATGCCAACAGCTGAACAGCACAGTCTGAGCAGAGTCGTGGCATTCCACCACACATCAAGCTCTGAACCAAAAGGCTTACAGTGAGCATCTCAGGTTACCTTCATCTGGCTCCATTCAGCATCTTCAGAGCAGCCCTGCCCAGCAATCACGTTATGGCTTCTGCAGATGAAGCTTTTGCAATATTTCATGTTTGAAGAGGTCAAGCGGTTGGCGACGTGCACCAAACCCAGCTCTGCCAAATGACAGGCTTTCTGCTCCCTCACACACGTCCCACAGACTGGAAAACAGCAACGTAGGATGCCACAGCAATATTCTACTACCTATTGCAAGCAGGTACAAGAACCTGAAATGGGGACCCAATTCGTCAACACAAGCAGACCCCAGGAAAGAAACGGGTCTGAAATTCTGTGAGATCTACAAGCCCTGGGCTTGGGACCTGATGGAGAAAGGCTGCCAGCAGCTCACTGTGTACTACATAAATAAGGTGCACACTGACCGTCTGCCCCATCTCTTTCCTCATCCTTACCCTGGTTGTGCTGGGACTTTGACCATCTGAATGAAATCACAGATTAACGTGATGGGAGTCAGTAAAGTGCTACAAGAAAGTTTCAGAGCTCACCTATCCCAGTCAAAAGACTGATTAAAGGGATACAAAGAGTGGCACCAGACTATTCTGCTGGGAAGCCACAATCATAAATAAATAAAAACAGGTGGTGAAAGTAAAGGATCAAGGGCAGACGTAGGATAGTTTGGAAAATGTCTTTCCCTTCTAAAGAATACAGTTCAAGTCTCAGAGCTTTTTCTATCTATTTATCGTGACTGATACTTAGTTTGTACTTGATTTTAAGGAAAGTTACAATAAGGAGTAACTTAACATACTGTTTTCCATCAAACATGTGGCAGAGCTGGTATTCATCAGTGTGGAGCTCAATGGTGTTTGTCTGATGGGAGGGGAAAACCTGCACAGAACACGAAGTGCACTCAGAGCAGACTCAAAAGAGGAACTTGGTGATCTTATGTCTCACTCCGGTACTCAAACAGTGCACAAAAGTAACTCTGGGCTCACAGATGTAGCTTGCTTTTCCTTCTACACATATCTTTCTTTCAAGGGTGTAAGAAAGGATTTGGCACCTTCTGTTGTCTGCATCCCATGCTTACAGATAACCTGGGAATTTTCTGGCTTAACCACATTCACATGTAATAGCTAAAAGTGTAGGGGACTGGAACTGACCTCAGTGTATTCCCCCACAGCTTTTCTCCTCTGAAGAAGAACAGATTTTTGTGTTCTCTTGCACAATTTATAGGGCCTGTGGGTTCTAGGGCCTGGAGCTCCTTCTCCACCCACTTCTAAATGGTCTTTAGAGATTTGCAAGCCAGGACTGGGCAAAATGAAAGGTCCCTTCTGCTATCCTTGCTATACAGTAACTTCGTCTCTGCTATTAAACACAGTGGTCAGAAAGATGCCCACTGTTTCCATAGATAGAGGGCATCTGGATCACAGGGCAACACAGGACCACAGAAATACCTGCACAGACAAATAGATGTTCTCAAAGATCCTCTGTACTATGCTCATAGCACAGAATATGACCTTCAAAAATTCCTTGCATAGTAAATTAACTCTCCTCAAAGCATGAATTTATAGAAGAAGGAAAAAAAGAATCACAAACCAGCCAAAAAATATCAAGACTGAAGAGCTTTCATTTCCAAGACAAGGACGTTCTAGCAAATTAAAATAAATTTATCCTTTAAAATAAATTTAAATAATTATAAGCAAGGAATACCTTGAAAATATTCTCTTCCCTGCCCCTTTTAGTTTAATTTAATGAGGGACACTAATTAACAATGCCAATAATAGAGTGTTGTGGTAACTCATCATGGCCACTACAACCCAGCTGTAATCAGACAGAAAACTACCAAGGGTTGGCCAGTGCAATCATTATCAGATTGAGATTATTCAAAGAAAGAAAGAAAAAAAAAGAGCAAGACATTTATAAAAAGGACCTTTGTTTATTTGTTTAACTCCCTGCCATCTATTTTAATTCTTCCCTCTTCTTCATGCAGTCATTTTCCACTCATCTCTCTCAGCTTCCCTGCTTGCTTTGCTTAGCAATGCACTTCTTGAAAGCACATGAAAACTATTCCAATGGTTCCAATCAGGCATATTCTCGAAAGGCAGGCTTACCCTAAAAAGCACTCAGAGTCAGAACAAGATGCAAGACAAGTGGATCCAGCAAATGAATAGGAGGCATCACAGTGAGACAATTATGATGAATATAAATAAGCTGGCGAAAAGAAATATCATTTCACTGAAACATGCAATTTTACTGAACCCAAAATCATTCTTGGAGACAAATCTGTCTTCAGAGAGCTTTCAGGATGAGGATTTTTGAGGTTGCATCAGCTGTGATCTAAGACAGCAACATCCCAGATATTTAGACCGAGTCTGTCCTCATTTTGCAAAGGCACATTTTGAACGTGAGAGTTGCCATTATCTGACCACCTTGTGGGGCAAAGTTACCAAGAGCCATTTTTGGGAAGAAGTTAATCAGTCCACACCTTCCCTTGCTTTTACTTAGAAGTCACTGTGCAACACTACACAGAAACACCTGAGCTAATCCCCCATGAGCCAGCTCGAGTGCAGGGAGCAGAACAGACACACGACCCCATCTAGCTGCCCAAAGCAGGCAGGTGGAGATCCACAGCACACACCTGCAGGTCCTGCATGGGGACACCTCGGTCAGGTCCCTCCACAGCCTCCTCTGCACATCCACACCCCTCTGCTTTACCCTGAACGTGCAGCACTGCACATTTCTGACGTGGTTCAATAAGTCAGGCAACTCTGGTCATCCAAATACTGCCAGTAACTCTGGTTAGCAATGACCTACAGGATGAAAAACATCCAGCAAACTGCAGCAGTTTTAAGGGTTTTATTGTGGGTTATTTCTTTTTCCTTTTTTTCTTCTTATTTTTTTCCCCCCATTAGGGAATCACTAATTGTTCCAAACTGTTATTAATTGGCTTAGGGTTCCACATACACTGTCAAACTGCTGGTCAGCTGGCGGGCACACCGTGCTTTCCCAGCAGGTTTCTTTCACAGCTGGATTTGTAGTCTGAAAGGTCCTTCCCATTTCCAGCTCTGCAATCCTTCCAGGCAGAAGGGAGAGGAGGAACAGACAGATGCCTTTCCACAGAGATGTAACCCTAGCAGGTTCTCAGCATGTCAATAACAATCTAATCAGGCTGCATTATACTGAAGGGAAAATGAGGTCTCTGACTTTGCCAGAACACTTCACACATCCGCTTGCTCTTACAAACACATACAACACACTCCAGTTCCCAGATGCAGATAAGGATAACCACAGCGTGGAAAACAATCCAAGAACTAGTCTAGCCAATTTCTTAGCTGGACCTCAGCCTCTTTCCACCTCCTCTCCTTGCTCTGGAATAACAATTGCTGCCTTTAAATTTAATGAAATTTCACAGACAACTGTTTGGTGGTGATGTCGCAGACAGTGCCCTGCTGCTCTGAGGATACACAGGAAAGATGGCTCGACAAGCTGTCCCACCTATCCCCCCTCCCTCTACCTCAGTGTAATCCCAGGGAAACCTGCAAACCTAGTTATGCCCAGGGAGCAGGAATTTGTCCTGGAAGAGTCCTGATGGCACCTCTTGAGAAAGAGGAGCTGCAAGGACCTCTCCTCCCCACATGGTCGACCAACTGTACAGAAATATCCTGTAACTCACCAAAAAATAAGGCACCAGACTTTGCTTCTGCTAGAGCTCCCTCCCTGGGCAGGGCTGATTAAAGCTGACCTAACCCTGGCTGGGTTATCATCCCCAGGTGACCAGAGTTAACTTGAATTAGTCACTGGCTCGTGAATCAGAGAGCAAGGAACCACCCCAGACACAGAGCCGCACGCTGGCTCCTTGTCCAGTGTGCTCTGAGACAAGGACTCATACCCAGTAGCAATCTAATCTTGTGAAAAAAAAGAAATAAATTATAAAAGAACACAATAGGATTTTGAGTCCAGATTCACTGCCTGCAGGAAAGAGGAGGATATTTTTTTTTTTCCTTTCCTGGCTGATTACTTAAAGAAAGGGGGAGGGGGGGCAGAAATTGCTAGCTCCAGTGAATGAAAAAGAACCTTTTAGTCCAAATGCCTCAGTCAGGTCATCCAAATTCCCGGTTGCCTTGATCTCTTTTCCAGCCAATGAGCTCCTCTTAAGGTCTGACTGATGCTGTTGTATATTTTAAAATGTGTTCATTCTGACAATTTGCTCTGCTTTTATGTAAGAGGACAGGCAAGCAACTCATCCCCAAAACCTCAAGGAAAAAGCACAAGCCTTGGCTGCTAGACTATTTGGCTCCCTGAAGACTCTTGATTCTTGGACAAACTATTATTCCATCCTTAAAAGATGTACTTACCCCGAAAAAGAAAATGCACACACAAACATACAACTAGGCATTAAGAGCTTTGGTAAGTCTGTGACTCTGGCCTTGTGACTGAAGTGTCAGCTGCTTCTGCAGAAATGGACATGGTAGTGGAAAAAAATCCCAAACAAAACAACAAAGGAACAGGGAACACTGAACTGCCCACAGCTGGACTGAGCTGAACTTCCACTGCAGCGTTAGGTTCTTCTCACTGCTTCAGTGTCACTGAGGTTATGGAAACCAGAGGCAAACAAATGGGAATTTCTAAGCAGATCAAGGGCTAAAGGAAGGAAAAAAAAAGGGGGTGGGGGGGAATATTCAGAGAACATCCGTTCTGTGGAGGGTTGTGTGTTTCTCAGGGTACCCAAGAGAAGGGGAGATATGCCTGTACAAGAGAGGTCAGCGGGTATCAGATCACATCACCCCTTTCCTCTTTCCTTTGGCTGCCTCTTAACACTCCCTTTTGAGTACATTTCCCTTTGTTTGTGGGAAACACATAATCCACCAGCCCTCTCAAAAAGCATGTTGCAGTGGCACTGCCTGAAATAGAAACCAGATTTTTGCCTTCAAGTCCCCTGCCTTAGCTTCTGTTGATCAGGCCCAGCCTTAATCTGAGCAGAAAGGACAGGGCTGGGGAGGTGGGCACAGCACCACTGTACACTGAGAGAGCACATGAATTACTCCAAGCACAGATGGTGGGCCTCCTTGGTCCCCCTCACTCCCTTCCCCTAATGAGTTCACCCCTGGCTTTAACAAGAATGCCTGCACAGACATGGTGGAAATACATCCCCAGCTCCCCATAAGCATCTGCATGCTCAGGGGTCAGCAGCCCTGAAAACAACGCCCAGACAGCCATATGATGAATAGAGCACAGGGACTAGATTAAAATAAACTTCCAAATGAAGTTCAGTTTAAATAAACCCCCCTATTTTTGTGGCCATTGACTAGTTTAAACTACACTCAGTCTCTACCATTTGTCTTCTTTTTGTACAAGCTATTTGTAGTTAGCAGAGATTGCCCTTAAGAGACTGACAACAAAGGGAGGCACAGGAGCTCATCATCTCCCAGGCTACACCTCCACACTGCACAGTCTCATTCCCAAGGGATGCCATTCCCAAGGTCCTTGCTTATATCCAGACCAAGAGCTCCTGGGATGTCCACCTACCACTGATGCCTACCCTGCAACCCTGTCACATCCACCCTCAGATCACATCCCAGCCTCCTGGGACACAGCTCTGTACTGGGATCCTCTTCCCCAGCTATGTCAGCACCCAGATCAGGCTGCTGTGTCCTCACCCCACCACAGCCTGACACCTCACTGATGTTCCGGGGGAGAGAAGATGCTGAAGACCTGACTGAGGGCTGGCCAGGAGATGGGATACAACCTCCCTGGAGGTGGCAAACAGCCATGGAGAGCCATGGGAGGCACCAGCCAGGCTGAGTCCCTGCCCAGTCCTTGCCTCTAGCTGACCTGCTGGAGAACCCACTGGCCAAACTCACACCAAGTACACTGCCCACAGTTCACAGCACACACTGGCAGGACCCCACTGCCCTCCTCCATGCCCAATTCCAGGCTGCTAAAAGAAGAATGGAAAAGGATAAGAAGTTCATGCCTGCTTATCTTCAGATGGCATCAGCCCTGGAGAGCAGCCAGGCAGCCATCCCAGACCAGCAGCTTCCTCACCAAAAAGTTGCCACAGAAGCTCCTACCTGAGGCA
Source organism: Anabacerthia variegaticeps (assembly GCA_035583185.1). NCBI lineage: Eukaryota > Metazoa > Chordata > Aves > Passeriformes > Furnariidae > Anabacerthia > Anabacerthia variegaticeps. Next base: position 4,390,155 of record JAWWEW010000051.1, on the reverse strand, counting down.
GTCCTGCATTTCCCATCCACAGGGTTTTCCCTGAACCTTTCCATCTGGGACATGGCACTTGTGGATGCCGTTTAATGGTGGAATTGGCAGCACTAGATTAACAGTTAGAATCAATGATTTTCAACTTCTTTCCCAACCTAAACAGCCCTGTGATTCAGACAGGGCTGGAAGGGCTCAGCAGCCTGGATTGCTATCAGCAGGCTGGGAACGTAACCTCTGGGGCACTGTATCAGGACTGCACAGATCCCATTGATCTCCTCCCTTTTAACTTGGCGGAAAGCGAGAGTTTTCAAAAATGATTCTCTTTAACCTCTGTGAAGAAGGAGAGATCTCAGGGATTTGACTGCTGATCATCTTAACGCTGCATTAGCGGGTGAAGGAGCTTGTTTGAGATTCTGCTCAGCGAAGAGCAGCTCAGAGGAGCGGGTCAGGAAATGTCAAAGAGGATCAAGGCCGAAGAAGAAGGTTGTGTTTTTAACGAGCTCTGTGCTAAACATGCAAGAGAGAAGCAGCTGGGAGGGAGGGAAAGGGTGTTTGGTGACATGGAGGAAGGGAGAGAAAGCCTTAGCCAGCAAGACAAGCATCCTGAGTCACGCTGCTGGGGAGGTGAGGCTGCTCTGCCAAGGAAAGGCTGACAGACAAAGTCAGATGCCTGGATTAATTCTACAATGTTTAACAAAAATAAAAATAAAAATAAAAAATTACAAAGGGTTGGTGCCATTCCAGCCACAAGCAGAACACAAAATCCCACCGATGTGAACACCAGTCACCCACAGCTCTGAGCACCACACCCTGTCTGTCTGTATGAGCACAGTCCATGCCCAGCGTCCAAACGAGCTGCAGCCCCCGGGCTGTGCCAGAGCAGCTCCCGGTGAATCCCCAGGCACGGGAGGCTCCATCCTCAGCTCCCGGGACTGTCACCCCAGCACAAGCATGGAGAGGAGACGTGTGCTGGGTCCCAGTCCCACCACTGGGACAGGCTGCGCCCTGTGCCCGCCCCGTCCCGTCCCATCCCATCCCCACAGCTCTGAGCATCGCCAAGAGGAGCATTTCTAGATGAGAGAGGAGCTTGTTCTGCTGACTCACTGATGTGATTTTCATAAAGATGCAGGGAATTTGCCCAACTCCGGTTTCACTTTGCCTCGGTCTTCACAGCTCCTTTCTGCGGCTGTAAGGCACCTAGGTTATTAATCCTTTTCTTATTTACTTTTATTTTCTGCTGTAAAACTTTTTACAGTTCACTGAACTTTTAATTAGAAATGCAACAATGAAAATATGATTTTTTTTTTATAATATACCAAAATCACTAAACTACACACCAAGGCCTCTGAAAACACACCACAGTTTCCCTACGAGCAAACCTCAGCTTTTTTTTTAGTTTTAGCTGACAAAGTGTAAAGTGAATAGAAGAACCTGAAAAAGAAAATAACATTTTTTCCCATCATTACTCAGGCACTAATAAACCATGTTTTGTAGTCCTCTGAGAACTGGGGTAAAGTTGGGACTGACAACAGGAGGAAACCATATTTCCATTTTGTCTTGTAAATATTTTTCTTGCAGAGCTTTGCTTCAGCACTGAGGGTCTAAGCAGCGAGGTACAACGGTGTGTGTAGGCAGAAATCAGACCTTTCATTAGATGAACCGGAATAGCTGGGAAAATTAGATAAGTTTCCAGGTGCTTCCTAACCAGTCTCTCTTCCACAGTCACGAAGACATGTCTATTGAAACCCTTGAGCTGAAGGACTCTATGGGCTCCTCTTAGGTTTGCTTTCAGTCCTTGTTTCCAGAGGTACAGGTGCTTTTTACAGCTCACCTGACCTAAAGGCAAGGATTAGATCTCTTTAGTTTCAGAGAAGTGTCTCCCCACTCCTTAAACCAACTAGAATCACTCCAATTCTTCAGTAGCTTTGTTTGCTCCCGGGCTCCTTTCTTTTCAGTTGTGGAAAGAAATGGCCAGGAGAGTGATTTAAAGTAGAAACAAACACACAAACAAAACTGACAGAGAAGCATAAATAAAAACAATTGCCTTTTATGAAACATCAAGTCGTCTCTTTTTAATCCCTTCACGACTTAAACTCTCAGCAAAACCCACGTGAGATAATGTTTGGTTGCTCCCAGTACAGTGTCCCTGTGGTGTAGCTGCTGGAGAGCAAAGGAGATGCCCCTGTATTTCATACACCTGTGACCAAGCCACCAGCCCCATCCTAACTCCATAAACCTCATGGAGAGAGAGGGAAGAGGAGGGTAAGGTGCCCAGCACACCTGCAGAGCCAGGTACCACAGACCTGCCATTCTGGGAGCTCAGCAAATACAGATGGAAATCACTGATGGACAAACGGGACACCAGAGAGCACAGAGCACTCCCAGTGATCCGAACCACAGCTCGCTGCAAGGGGCTTCTATCATACCCTCTGCAAGCACGGCTGAGGGAAAATACCCCTCAGTGCTGCTAAACACACTCCTATTTAACCTTTGAAAATAAAAGCAGTGATTATGAAAGAGGTGACAAGGTTGTTCCGGATACTCTAATTGAAAAGCGCTGCCATTTTCCCAGCTCCTCTGGATATGGTGCAGCAGTTATTCAGAATTCAATGGTAAATAGTGCTGGGAATGGGAGAGGGGTTTCTTTGCTCTAAGCAGAGGACAGTCAGCAAAAAACCTCTGAGGGGCTGTGAGGCAGAGATCAGCCTACCTTGGCACAGGGACACCTCACAGGATTTTAGCATCATCACAAGGAGCAACCACCACAACCAGAGCTGCTAAAGGCAAGCTCAGCAGCCCGCAGAGCTTTCACACACCAGCAGCAGACCCCAGCAGAGGGGTCGGACTCGGATGCTTTAGCAACAAACAGTGCAGAAAGCCCAAGGGATGACTGAATGTGAAGTCTTTCTTTGGAAGAACAATGGAAAAATCATGCAGCCAGGATCTGAATGAGTAACTGGTCCTGACACCTGAACTACTAGCAATCCCAAGGGCTGCTTTAAAAAGAGTAACAAAATCACAAGATTTGTCAGCAGATTTTCATTACGAGGAAGCTGAGGTCAACCATATTTCTAAATTAATTTTCTAGTACATCTTGGTTAGACTTTAGGTAATAGTCCCTCCTCCCTCCCCCTCCCCCCCCCCCTTTTTAATAAGTACAATTTACTAGAGTTGCATAAAAATGAGTAATACATTAGTTTCACTTAGATCCAATATGAAATGAGTCATTTCTTTCCAGCACATGACCAGGCTGTTATGTCTCTCCTAAGTACACCACAGCAAGATAAAGATGCTACATTTTGCCCATAAACAGACACTGTAAATCATCTGATTCTTTGAAGTGACAATGAGTTCACCTCCTGAAAAGGTCCATTTGAAGTGCACCTTTCCCTGTCATACCCACATCCCCACAGCTGTGTCAGGCCCTGGGAAAGGGGCACATGCTTTGTTCCCAGACAAACCATGTCTATCTCCTCTGGCTGACAAGGGGAAAAAAAGGTCTCTTTGACAATAGGGCCCCAAAGGGAATAAACATGGTACCTTTTTTTTATAGATCTCAGACTTGATAATCCCATCACTAGGTGCTCCACCCCCCTTCAGGCTTTGGGTAACCAGTATTTGTTCCTGCCTTGTTTTGGGCTTTTCTGCCCCATTCATCTTTCCAGCTCTCTGCATCTCAGAGGCAATCTCTTTAGGAAGGTGGTGGGTTCTGTCTGGGACTGTGAAGTGCAGTGTTTGTGTAGATAACATGATGCCATTGAAATTGCTTTTCTGTCTTCCCCAAGCTCAGCTTTGCCCTTTGTTTTTATCCCTTATGTTTGATCCAGAGGAAACACAGCATCAGCCATGGATTCCTGATCCTCTCATTAATTAGGCTCAATTTAAGAGAACTTAGCCAACTAAATTGAACCGGTTTTTCTCTCTTAAAACAGAAATTTATATTTAAAATGAAAAAATGCAGCAGAAACAACCACTCCAGAGCAGGGCAGAGCCCCTTGGTCTTTGTGCCTTCCACCCCAAGGCAAAAGAGGGTATTTGCCATCCATGAGGCAAGATTTTCTCAAATAACTCAGGAGATTTGGGAGCCAGTCCCATCACAGGAGATGGAGAATGACACCTGGTTGCTCTTGTGTCCCAAATCATTGTCTCACACAGAGCAGGAGGGATCAGCACTACCTTACTGTGGAGTGGCAACACCATTCCTGCAAAATCTGTCAGGTTATGCTGAAATTAGGGGGGATTCATTCGATTATTATTATTCTTTGCTAAATTCACCTCTGACCAGCCCTTTGGGAACTATATGGTGAATATAAGTGTTAAAGGCAGGCTTAATGGTAAAAAACAAAATAGTTGTTAACCTATTTACTTTAACACAGCCTGACAGAGATGGGTCATCGCATCCAAAAATCTCACCTTAGGGAGGAGCTCCCATGCCCCTTCCGTGTCTTTTACATCTCGTCTGGCCTCCTTCACCTCTGAATTCACAAAGCATGTTTTAAACATACAGGTGGACACTCCACGGTGTCATTCTCATTGACAGCTCCAATCACTGTCAGCAAAGGTACCCTGGCAAATATCCCTGTTATAGTCTCACCTAACCTTGCCTTTCACTGCCACCCAGAAACCCTCCCCACAGCTTGCTGACTACAGAATACCTGTTTTTGCTTTCCAAGGAAAACCCTTTACTGGATCAACTGACACAACAGGAAGAGACAAAACACCTTTGCTGCTCCCAACCCTGTTCTCAAGGTCAGGAATGGGAGCAGGAAATTTTTCATTCACACTGGCCTATTAGTTTGCTCACTGGCATCACTTGAGTAACTACAGTATTTCCTTTAGTTCCAAATCCATAAGCAACTTTCAGCTCTCTGAAAATGATAACTGATATATCAGTTGATGGATTTTCTATGGGGGGATGTTCACCCTGCACACAAATATCCAACAGCACTGATGGTATCAGAGTATTCCCTATATTTATATACACCCATCTTTGGTACCAGCAATGACACTTCAGTGCACCATTAGGAACAGATATATACTTTTTTTACCCTCGTAATCAAACAGTGTAAAGAAAAGTAGGAGAAAGGAGAGAAAACTCAGAAACCTTGGAGTCACTTTGAGTCAGAGGCAGGCATAAGAAGATCTCTTCTCACATATTTTGATTTGGTCCACAACACGGTACGAATTCATCAGTTTACACAAGACAACAATATTGCTCTGGATTTACATGAGTGTGACCAAGATCACGGTGCTGGTGAAGATTCATAAAAGCTGCTCTCCTGCCTTCACATCTGCCATGCAGATCCACATGACACTTCTGCAAGCTCAACTCCCACCCACTTAGCTCAAAATGGAGCTACAAACAGGTGCCTTGAAGCTCCTTTTCAGAGCCCAAATCCAGGAACTTTTCTCATATTGCCCAAAGTTTGACCCAGCAATACTGAAATCCCATTTTTAAAAAAATAAATACATCTTTTTATGTGAACTGTATATCACCACCTCCTCACTTCACAATGTGTGCCAGTTTTTAATCCACTGCCTTCCACTACCTCAGTCCTGAGGGTACACTGAGGTCATGTTTCCTATATTTTCTTTGAAATCATGACACCTACAGGGAAGGGGGAGTGAGCAGACTATTTTTTAAGACCTTCCATAACTCAAGAGCTGGAGCTATAAGAAAGGACTATGCATTGCAGCACTGATGATCAAACCATGAGTTGGCAAGACTGGGCTTTCATTCAACTGAACCACAAGTGCACTTGAAGCAGTGACTTGCTTTTCTGTCTTTGTTTCAGATCAGCCCAGCACCTTTGCTGACATAAAACAACAAAGGTCATTTCTGCTCTGAATCGTCAGCAAAAAAAGGGAAAGGAGGAAAAGCGAATATATCACTCTCCCCATCTTCATCCCACAGCATATTCCAGAGGGCACAACTTGATCATAACTTCTCTCACTCTCCCGTGACCTCTTGCAAAATAATCCCTCCTCACATGCAAGTTATAAAGCAAAGCAGTTCCTTTCACACTGAAAGTGCACACTGGCTGTGATGGCAAGATAAAAGTCATCCAACAACACAGACAATTTCAGCTTATCTTGAGAAAAATGATACCTCAGCCTCAAATGGCAGGGGCTGTGCAGTGAACACAACCTGCCCAAGGTTATGGGGGGGATCCACATTATGGAGAACTCGGACTCTCCACTCCTGAGCTTCTTCAGCACACAAGTGAGGCAAAAGGTCTGTTCCCCTTAAATTGTACTGAGTATCCACCACAATCAGGCTGCACAATAGCACTTATCCAGGGGAGCTGCCTTCTCCTTCCCAGACCTTCAGGAAGCACTTGGAGGACATGGTTATGCTGCATCCAGATGGTGCCTCGCACAATCACCAACACATGTCCTAAACCAGTGTGACTGTTTTATTAGTTCAGGATTGAGGCTGCTTCTTACTGAAGCCTTTGAAGGGGGAAGCCCACCTGTTTGGGACCATGCTTCCTCCTCCATTTTCAGTCACATGGACACAGCGCATGGATGCAGGAGCTACAACATCCAGGACCATAGCTTGGCTGGGAAGAGCAGAAACTCCAGCCCTAGCGAGTGCAGGTGCAGGATCATTTCCAGCCTTGCTCCTTTTTCATGCCAGGCTCTGCTCCTGGGGAAGCAGCCTTCCTCACCCACCTTTCCCTCAACACAATCCCTCTTATTTTGCTGCACTCAGAGGTGAACACCATGTCACCAATAGCATTTCAGGTTCCTTTGTGTATCAACAGCAACATCTGAGCCAAGTGTGGATGCAGGTTTAGACTTCCTTTGGGTTTGGTGTGTATCCAGAGGAGAAAGCACACCTCGATCCTCTACCAAGGACCTCTGCTCGCTGTCAGACTCACACCGATCACAGCTGAGGAGCGAGAGAGGAGGGGTATGTTACACTTCTTGCCTTCAGATAACACTCCAAAAATTCCTGTGTTCGACTACAGAGAACACAAATGATGTGGTTGTTTAAACTGATCACCCTGCCAGTGGTTTAAAAAGAAACAAAACAGAGCCAGGAAAACCCTGATTTACAGACCTGCAGCCCATTTCCTCGTAGCACGAAGGAGAAAACCTGCTTGTATGCACATGCTTTTCCAGCCCCCAAATTTCTTATCTGTACTGGTCTTACATCCAAAGGTATTTCTCCAAGATACCTCCAGGTAAGCAGGAATATAATCACAACCCCTTTTCTTGCAAGCCAGGTGTCACAAAGGCGGCCAAAGCTACAGGCCTATCTTTTCGTCTGCTCTTGGAAATAAACATTAAGGTTACTGAGCAGGAGAAACACAGGGCCAGTCACTGCTCAGGTACCCCAGATACATTTCCAAACAGCAAATTAAGACTTGGCAAATGGGACAGGCCTGCTCTACTGCCACAGGCTCACCGTCCACATGGCCTTCATCCCTTCATTTCCATCATTAACCATGCTCGATTTGGGCATAGATTAGAAGTGCAGAACAGACAGACAACTGCTGAAAGCAGAGAAAATACTGAGGTTTCTTGTCCAAGGCAGAAGAGGGGGAGGAAACAGACTGGAGGTGGCTGCTCCTTAGCCAGCCTTTGCTAATCGAAGCGAGCCATCCTCATCAATATCACTTTGCTTTGGCAACCTTTCAAGGGGGGGGAGAAAAAAAAAGAAAAAGGAAAAAAAACCCCACTCCCCCTGTGCAACACACTTTAATTGCTATGTGTATCACACACCAAAGAGGAAAGCCAGGGGGTAGCAGCAACATGATGAGCTGCACCACCTTTATTGCTTTAAAGAGAAAATTCTTGCAGTTGGGGAGCGGGAAGGGGGACGGCGCATCCCCCTCTGACCCACAGGGCACATTCTTTGCCACTCCATCTGCCACCCCCAGCTGCTAAATCCTCCATCACCAGCACAAGGTGATCTCAGAGCGAAGCACACTCTAACACATGAAAGGAAACAACTTTGGCTGGTTGCCTCCTTACAAGCCCCGCTCTCCCCACCCCCTTCCTTCGCTTCCTCCCTGACATGTTTAAAGCATCTGAATGTCAAGGTACTGAGATATCACAGAGCGAGTTTCCCTTTCCTATCCCGCTCAGATGGCTCTTGTCAGCAGCTCCCTTCAGCCCTGTTTTCCGTGAGGATTTCCTTCCCTCCTGCTCTGGAGCCACTGCTCTGGAGCTCACATTATTTGATTTCTTGGAGCCTACAGTCTGGAGCCAGTGAGGTTTGTCTGCTTCCCTGGGTTCAGCTAATAAATTGGGATCAGGGGGTCACACAGCAGGGGACTTGGAAGCCTGAGAGCCTCTGACACCATTTTTATTAGTTTTTACTATACATACCATTTCAGGAGCCGGGATGCCATCCCAGTGGGGCCCTACCCATTGCTTAGTAACTAAGATTTTGTAATCTAAGTTTTGACAAGGTCATTTTTTACCTTGGGAGAGGGTGGGGGAGGGAGAACCCCCACATACATTAATTACACAAACACTGTGGGGACGATGCAAATAGGAACCCATTTCCCTTTTGCATCAGGGCCAAAGAACGAAAAATCTCTATACTATAGGGCTATTACAAGCCAAACAGGCCAGGATATTTTAAACAACACACTGATACAATCCTATCCTCTGCTTGAAGATTGGATGAGTGCTTTTCAGCCTTTCTCCTGTCTCTCCCTAAAAAACACCCCATGCCATCAGCACAAGTGTCCAAACTTGGAGGTAGCCACAGAGCCTGGATGCCCAGGTGGTGATAAATGTCCTCATGCCCCTGAGGGGGGCAGAGTGACCCCGATCAAGCTAAAATTAAGCAGCAAAACTTCCACCAGCATCAGTATCACCATGCTGATTAACCCAGTGTTGAGTTAATCAGCACTGGCATGTTGGGTATAAATGACGTTTTGGCAAGTTCTAGTCCCTGCAGACAGAGGTGCAAAGAGCCCAAACACCCACTGGTCCTTCAGGTCAACCAGAGGCAGTTCTTTTTTCCTGATACAAAGTTTCTTAGGCTAACAAGCAGGATGTTGAGAAAGCATGGGAAACAAGGAAACAGTTCCATGGGAGCAGGTACAGGTCAAAGGCAAAGGCACGGGAGCTCTGTGGTGACACCCCGCTGCCATCGGTGCAGGGAAGGGGTGCTGGTGTGGGGAAATGAGCTGCCAACCACCCCGACCTGCTGAAAAAATAGGCACTGTGGCCCACAAACACAGAAGGTGGTGCCAAGAGCCTTCCCTTGTGCACTTAGAGCTGTTCTCTACAACTGCAGCTCGCCTGTGCTCATTAACCCTGAGCATACTTTCCTTTTTCTGTATTTTTACATCTGCTATGATAGATTTGTTCTAGAAAGAGGAAAATGGCCCTTTGGTCACTACTACCTTTCACTTCCACCCTCTCCCCCGAGCCAGAGCTGCATGAGGTGAAAGCCTCTGATGTGGTTAAAGTAAGGCTGAGATTGAGTAAGGCTTTGAGGTCCCTTGGAATGCGTCTTGCTGGCTGTCACCTCATCGGGCTCCAGCACATGCTTTGAGGTTAAGTCCCAGTGTTTGTGTTTTGGGTCTTTGTTGTGGTTCCTTGATATGTTCATGATGGCTTTGGCTCTGCCACCCCACAAGCAAATGCAAAATTCACAAAGTGGTGACTCAGTCATTTTATCCACTGGCAGCAGCGGCAGCTGGCAGAGGCTCAAAACAGATCAGAGAACAGGGCAACAAGTGTCTCCAAGATGGATTTCAGACAAACAAGGGAAAATGAAAAACCTGAAAACGCATGGAGAGAGAAAAAGCCTGATATTAAATAAAGAGACAGCAAAACAGCTGGACTGTCAAGTATAGACTGAAGAGATCAGAAGTAAATCAGCTCTGTGACAGACAAGGAGCTGTGCTGTGCTTCGGAACAGCAACACTCAAAATACAGCAACTTGCTGGCCCATACGGATTGTTCCATTGGTTATACTCAGCCTGCACGTCAAAAGAACTTGCTTTTGGCTGCCAGCACTGGAAGCTCAAAGCAAAGCCCACAGATCAAGCTGTTTTCTTCCTGCTTGAGGCAACAGCCCTAAAAATAAAATGACCCTGGAGGACTCAAAGCTGGCTTGCTCGTTTGGCTGATGGTGTATGAAGTAGGATAGCAAGGCTTGTGCTTGTTCTTCTGCAGTTCTATGGGCTCTGTGGGTTTTCACATAACTAAATACATCTCCAGACATGAAGGGGAACTTCACCATGACCCGGGTTTTGTGTCATGGTAACACCTTCATCCCTGCAAGAGAAAAGAGTGATCCCTATAATATATCCTGTGCCGTCTGAACATACAGTACCACAGGCACTTGCTCAGTGGACACACAGACCTGTGAGTAACACCAGTGAGCAATCATTGAACCAGGCCACGAGTCTGAGCTGAAGCTCTGAGCTTTCCAATAAAAGCAAGACATCGGGAGCTATGATGCACATAAAAGGAATGGTTCTATATTAACCATGTTTCAGGCTGAACACATGACAAAGTATCACATATGGACTCATATAAGGGACTCCATAATAAAATATCAAGTTTGTAGGAGCAGAAAAGATGATCTTGTGCTTAAGCACAGCACCAGAGTCACAACATCTGGATCCTGTCCTTGGTGTGACCCATGGCCATCCTGTGAGACCTCAGGCAAGTCTTGTCTCAGCTATCTAACAGTTATGAAATCACTACAGAGCGTAGTGACTTTTTTTTTTCCTTTAACATTTTTTTTTTTTTTTAACAGTGCACAGCAATTTACATTCAGGGAGCTTTACAACTCATTTCTGTCTGTTTGATCTCCAGCCCCAACTTTTCTGGCAAAATAGCAATTAGAGCACGAATGCTGAGCCGGCTCTTTGTTGCTGCCCATGCCCTACCAGACTCCAAAAATGATTGTGACTCAGTCACCTAAGCTGCATTCTGTTTATTCATGTGTAAACTGGGAATCATTATAATTGCTTTCTAAGCATTAATTGATTATTCCTCATAGCACTACTATAGAATTCCTAGAACAGAGAGGAAGAAAACCAACAAGAGGAACAGACAGCAGCAGAACTGCAAACTACCAGTAGTTTTTTTACTTCTTTTCTCTTCTTCTGAGCATGGTGCTGAGGGAAGATCTTTCCAGTCATGTCCTGGCTTACCATGCCATGGTTTGCCATGTGACTTCAGTCCATCCATCTCAGCTTTACTCGTCACTTCCAACTCCATCTTGGAAGTGAAAGTTTATGTTCCCAGGGGTTTCCTGTCTCCCATTTACAACAAAGATATGTCCTATTATATCTTAACATATATTCATCTTTCCCTGTCATTAGGGGACAAGATAGTCAGGTGGATATCAGATGATTCAAAAATTTTTTAGGGGCAGTTACCTCCTTCTACAACTTCTCTCTGCATTTGTGTATCTCCAGTCACCACCCTTGTTTATAAACCCACATTTTCACCAGCTGGCTTGTCCTTGTGTAGTCCTGCACATCTCCCTGCCTGCTAAAGCAGGAAGTTGGAAAGAAATTGTTACCCACACATAGATTTGAATATAGAGAAATTAATTCCCTTCCTTGCTGGAGCTGAACTGCCTTGAGTGGAGCATGGATAGAGTAGCAACTAAATCCCAGAGAAGGCAAGGAACTCAGTGAGACTGGCAGTAAGTGTGTTATACAGATTAACTTCACACCCTTAATCATTTCCAGCAATAAAACAACCAAAATAAAACACAAATCAAACTACAAAACTCAGGCCTGGTACTCCCTCAGGAAAAAAAAACAACCCCTAACAGTAAAAATACAAGCCTAAAAGAGCCACCTTTGGAATTCACTCACATGGAAAGAGGCAGGTATATAGTACAGCTTGGTAATGCAAACAGTCTCCTTTTCCCTAATGGAGTATATGCTCAGCTCATAAAAAATACTGCTTTACAGAGCCATAGTTTGAGCTTTGGTTTTTATGGTGTTAGGCTAAAATTATTTTACTATTGTACTTATTTAGTCACAGGTCAATTAGTCACACAACAGTAACTGCTGTCACAGAAGATTAACAGGGAATATGGTCTGCACATTTTACTCCTAAAATAAGTTTCCTCTCACCTCAGGTGACAACATGGAAACGTATTGAAAGGACAAAAGTAAAACTCAAACACACGAGTAAAGATTCAGGTGGATATTCTCAGCTGTCTATAAGATACTCAGAGAATTGTCCCACCTGAAACCCACAAGCTTCTCATGGCAGAGGAGAAAGTTATTTGGGAAAAACACAGAAGTGAAAAATCAGACTTTTCTGGTAGCACGCAGCTAGCTGAACACTCATTTTTCTCCTCAGAGAATGTTTTAATGGAAAAACTGACTGATCTGGCAGAGACCGTTCCAAGACAGTGATACTGAGTCATAAAGCAAAGCCGTAGCTACCATGCAGCCTGATCCAATGGCCCTGAAGTCAATAGGAAGGCTCTGGAACAGGCCCACACAAATTAAATAAAGTTTGCAGCATGGCTGTTATTAGCTCAGACCCACTGGAAGAGCTGCCACTGAAAAGCTGCTGCTTTCAGGACGACTCTGCTCTCACTATTAGCAGTGTCGTTTCTGTCCAGGGTGTTCTGCAAATTGCGACAGGCATCAAACCGAGGGGACTTCTCTGGACTTTGTTGTTCAAAGAGGAGCAAAAACACTTTCACAGCGGTAGGCTGAGCATGAAAAATGTGGCAGGTGACAGAAAGAGGGTCACCACACTGTGGGAGTGTCTCTGACAGTGTACGGGCTTGGTTTTCTGTTATACTGTGTGAATTTAGTGCTGGCAAAACATGGAAAAAATGCTAGTCTATTTAAATCCTGGGATGAGGAGCAGCAGTACCCACCTCTTGATGAGAAAAAATATTCTCCTTCAGAAGAAAGAGGAAAGAAAATCTGCATAAAGGAGAAGCAATAACAGAAATTGGACATGGAAGCCTAAGTTGGGATATCAAAAAAAAAAAAAATAAAATAAAAAAAAGCAGCTCCAGAAGGGACACTGAACAGGCCTAATTGATCTCCTGATACAAAGTACATCCCTTGAAGTCAGACATCTCTTTCAGCTGGGGAGAGGGACCAAAAATGCCAAAGCACAGTAATCTGTCAGTTCAGGGGAACACAGAAGAGAGAGAGCCAGGATTGTGTGTCACAGCACAGAAGAGAAGTGGTAAAGGGAGCCTGTGACCTCCATCTTCCCAGCTCTCAGCCCAGATGCAGGACAGGAAGAGCAGGTGTGTAAGAGCTCCTTGTGCTGCAGTGCTCAAGTCTCACTTGGAAGGACCCCAGGGAGGGGAGGAGAGCACCCAACCACCATGTACAAACTGCTGCATCAGTAAACCCTGTCCTTGATGGATTTCCATTGGAGACTATGGTCTGAATGCAAAGAGAGGATGAGGGAAAGAAATTATTTAATTAACTATACTGCAATGCCAAAGGCCTGGGTAATAAACAAGAGGAAATAGAATTAGTCATTTATGAGCACTAATTTGACCTAGCTGCTATTACTGAACCTTGTAGAATGATTTGCATGACTGAATGTTTAAATCAATGGTTATAATCTACTTAGATAGGGCCTAGATCTTAGAAGAAAATGAGTAGTGGAAAAGATGGCATTACCCATAACCAAGTCACCGACAATTAAAAAAAAAAAAAAAGCTGTCCTGAGTGCTTCCTTCTTGATGATCTTGATAAAGCAACAAGATGGAGTAAAAGCCATCACCCCATTCCATCCTGCTGGAAACCAGGGTGGCTGATACAAAAACTGGTTGGCTGTGAGGTGTAATGAAAAGACAGTCTAACCCCAAAATCTCCCTCATGAGAGGTCAATGCTAACCCCTCTTAGAACTGCTAAATATCCTTGCTGTGATGTGTCAAGGTGGCAGGGAACCATCAGGGTGGGGAAAACCTCTACCAGCTTCCTCTTGACAACAACTCTTGACAGCAACCACCAGTAACATAAATAGAATTAATTGTGAGTCAATCACCCTCGTTACAGACAACAACATCAAACTGTCTAAACTAGTAATGATACATACTTGGTGTTCTGAAATCCTTTCAGCTTTCTGAAACTCTTATGGGCAATTCATTTGAATGAAAATGTCTCACTGACCGAACCTGACGGGGAACTGTTTATGAACATCGTACCAAGAGCCCCAGATGCCACAGCTCAAGAGAAAGAGGAAAGATGGTACTGGTCAAATTACTGATGTACAGTAACAAATTGCAGAAACCTAATAAAAGCAGGGAAAATTGTACAGCCAGTAGGGTAATGCTTAAAATAGAGTCAATCTGAAGTTTATTAGGAATCTTAAAATGGAATTTGTGCTTAGAGCTAACATCGAAATGCAAAAAGCATTACTAGAGCAAGATATCTTTCAAGACAACATACCTGAGCAATCGTCATCTGGACATAAGGACCTAAGAAGTTAAGGAGCTGATATCATTGGTGTTAAAGGATCTTGCGGAAAGCAAAACCAAAGTCCCTGTGTAATGACACAGTGCTCTCTGCTGAAAATCATGGAGAGCAAGGATAGGCAATCATCATCCACTGACCTACCATCCATGGCATGCAATGACCTTGACCTTATTTTTAACCTCTTCCATGCCATGCCTTGATGCCAGCCCTGCAGGATTATGCCAGTTGAAGCTTCAATGATTCTTTCAAAGTGACAGATGGAGTGTCAAAGCAAACAGCATCTGTCCAAAGGGCCCCAGTAGGTGATGCTTCACAGAGTACCTCCTGAACATCTGCAGTAATTAAATGCTTAGGCTGAACAAAATTTAATTTTGCAGGCTGTGTTGAATCAGATACAGTTCACTGCACAGGGGTCCTTGATCTGCTCTGCACTCCAAGAAAATAGTGTTGCTTCTCCCTAAGCCCTGTTAACCTTGAACTTCAGAGCTTGTTTGTTCAAAAAATAGGCATTTAGTGACTAGACATGCAACCTGGCATCCAAAAAAGTTGTTTCCCATGTCTAAAAGGGGACCATAAAAAACTCACAAAGAAATGAGAAGCGGGAAAGGCCAGAAACTTATCCAAGTGGGAGATATTTGAGTTTGATAGCCCAGTGCAGGGATGAAATACACTCCCTTCCCTCCCACCAAGTATCAAAGTATCAAAGACAATAGAGACCATTTCATTTGCTGTCATTTACACAGGTGAGACCCACTCCTTCCTACCTCTGGCATTCCCAGCAGCTTGAATTGACATGCTCCCTGTAGTTCAGCTCTCTTATTTTAAAATTACACGAAATAGCTCATGTGGGAGAATAGCGATGAAGGCATTACTTTGAAGGAGAACCTGTGACCAGTAAAGCCCAAAAAAAAGCACTTTTAGAGTCAAGTCAAGCAGTCTGAAGGTAGGCAGGTCTGTAGAGAGGAGGCACCACTTCGAACAGATGATGGCTGTCACACTGATAGATCAAGCCTTGCTGTTATATCATGGACCTTCCTGTAGCCAAAGCTCCCTGGCTACTGAAAAAACACATTATTATGTCCTTTCCAAGACAGAAAGGGGCAAGGAAACTAAACCCCTTTGTGCTGCTTGGCAAGGAAACTTTATTACAGAGGGATGATTTTCTCAGAGACCCAAATATCTGGTAACCCTGATCATTCTGAACAGGGAACAGGTCATAAGATAAATGTTCAGCCTTCAGCACTTATTGCTCAGAGTGCAAGGTTCTCACATGGAGGTTACCATACAATACTGGACTATGGTAATACATTACATTGCATTGCTGGTGACTTTTTACATGGGTGTTCACGTTCATTGCTTTATTCTCCACAGTTTGTATTACTTTGTTCTATATGTCTAATCTATCACGTTTCTCAGGCACTTATCACTTTGAGATCCTTTTCCCGTGAGCGATAGTATATTTCTTACACCCTGGATGGATTCATCAGTAACCTGCCAGCACTGGTTCATTCCCTCTCATTCTGCTGGAGAACCCTAAAAAGACAGACTGTTGATTTCATCCTTTGCCAAAAGCTGAGGCTGTTGGTCTGGAAATCTTATTGTGCCAACCAGTCACATTGGGTTATAGTCCAAGACCTTCAACTCTCCTTGCAAAATCATGCTTCAAAACCCCCAGCAAACGTGCTCTCCTACATCTGACTTACTGGGACCCACAATGTCATGGCCAGCTCAAGTTCCTCTTACCTCTGAAATTAAAAACTTCTGATGCTGGACATAGTTTGTATAATTCTGTACTTTAGAAGATTATTAAAAGAGATTTCTCCATGTGACAAACCCCAGACAGGCTTTATGGAAGGCCTAAATCCTCTCATGAAATCCTGCACCAAATAGCACTTTGGTCAGTCAGAAAAACTCAGGAAGAAAGGAAACAGATAATAGAGAAAGGTTGTGAGAAGGAAGGGAAACTCACAACAGGCTTAATATGTGACTGGGGGATGGGAAAAGAGAAGACAAAATAAAGGCCATGTCAAATGACTCTGCTTTCCCCTCTATTTCGTTTGGAGAGAAGATTAGGTTACTACAGTTCAACGAGACTCAGTTTGCTTATTGCTTTGGGCATTAAGAACTTAATGCAAAAGTAATGAAGTTAAACCTGTGGCATAGATAATGGTCATTAGCAGCCTTCTTTCCCTGTCATAAACCTGACCCTTGTTAACTCCTGTTTTATCTTTCTATACAGATGACTTTGAGTGGGGCAGGAAGTATTCTCTGTTCTGTCCAATTTGGGCTAGTGCTTCCAAAACTGGAGCCCCTCTCCCCCACATTACAGCCCAGGCTGCATTACAAACGGAAGGGAAACACTAGGAAAAAGGGCAGAATTGGGGCCCTTGGCAGAAAAAGGCATAGCTTGTAGTAGAACTGAGAGCTTCCAGAACTCATCTGGGATTGAAATCTCCTAAGAGGAGGATGCTAGGGAAAAGGCAAAGATTAAAAAGTTTGAGCAAGAAACAAATCCTATTTACTGCTTAACCCCTTTAATTTCTGTCCTCTACCTCCCAGATAGTGGAACTCTTTCTCTGCTCATTAATTAAGCTTGTTTAGAGTTATATTGACTGAGGGGAAAATTGCCCCTGCACACAGATCCTTGATAGCTGCCCCTGTGCCACTGCAGTCCTGTTACCATGCTCTGTCAAGGAAAGTCTTCCCTGTATGAGAGATATTTGAATAGAACAATATGAGCAAATATCCTATTTCTGCAGTAGTTATCTGAAAGTCAAATATTCTTTTGCCTGAGACCCAAAAGGAGCATAATTATAGCCAAAATGAACACACTGTTCATGACTGCATGGGGAAAATTCTGTCTCATTATCACCCAAATCTGAAAAGATCACAGAATCAACTAGGTTGCAAAAGACCTCTGAGATCATTGAGTCCAACCTTAAAAAGATGCTCTACTTCATCTGGTTTTAGAAGTAAGATGATGATTACTAACTTCTTGATGTTTACCTAATAATGGTCAGGCTTCCCTCCCCTCCCCCCGGGAATTATTGAAGAAACTTAATATAAGGTTCCAAGTTGAAGTGGCCATGCCATTGTCTATCTACAAAAGGAGAAGGTATATATAGCAACATTGGCCTTCATGATAATTAATCAGTACTGAGTTTGCACTGCCAAGTGAATCCAAACATACCTAAGAGGCAGCAATAGAGCCCTCAAGCAAATTGCAAAATTTCATTAGCTTCAAAGGAAGGATCATCTGGCCCATCACATTTTTCAAAGTGAAAATGCTTCATAATAATGTCAGTCATCACAAGAGTTACACCTATATTTGAGTAACGGGGAGTGGATTAGTCATCACTTGATGAGCAAACAAAAAAAATGAATTTTTGAGCTATGGTCCCAGAGAATTATCTGTTTTCCTGTAAATTCACTAGAAGAGAGGAAAACCACAGACTAAAATCTCAGCTTGGGGTAATTCTGTATTTCATGTTCAAATGGACTCTGTACAGGACATTGCTGAATAGACAGATAAAGCAGTCAAACTTTAAGGTGTAGAAGCCAATAGGGCTGCTTGAATCATCTCCCAGTCTCCTGTTCAGCTTCTCATCTACTTATTTACACAGACATATGCGATTTTGTTGCCAGCTGGTGATTTGGCAATAAAATGAAATCTGAGCCTAATGTGCCTAGAAGATTTGTTTGGAAAAAAATAAACCCAAGATAAAAAAAACCAAACTAAGTAGTACTTGTTTATAGAAACATTACGGTACCTTTGATCCTTTCTTCTGTTCTGCTTCAATATGCTTGAGTAAAAAGAAAATATGCTGTAAATTTCAGAGAGCAGCATGGGGGCTCCTGTGTTTGTGTTGCAAAGACAGACTGAAGCCTTTAATCAAGACAAACTCCTGTAGGGCAAATTTCCCAACCCTGCATTAGTGTGGTGGTGTTGCTAGGTGGATCCCCATCCAACCACTCCACAGCTCCTGTAACTGCTCTGACCCACTTCTGTGGCAGGGCAGCCCTGCAAAATCATTTGGGCATGAGAGAAGGTGAGGAGGCAAGAAGGTGACACATGAGGAATGAAGGCATAAGGTAATAAACACATAAATACATGGGAAAGTAAGGCAGGACACTTTAGAAAGGCTGAAGACACTGAGCTAGAAATACTAAAGCAGATCTACAAATGTAGTAGTATCCATATGAAGATGTTTCACATATTCACAACCTTGAATAAAACCCTTAACAGCAAGTCCCTTGACCTTTTCTATACATACATGTGTCAGACAAATATGTACGCACTGCTCTTAAAATCGGATCTTTATTCTATTTCACATCAAAGCCTAACCACACATGGTCAGATTCCCATGGAATATGAGCATGCAATAAGCACAGGGGGAGGAAAAAGGCATTAAAGCTGCATGTCTTATAAAAGTCTCAGTCAGGTTATAATACCAAAAAATAGTAGGTACTTTTGTATGTGAAATTGTTGTAATAATTATACTTAAACATCAGATCTGCAAACGTACCCTCAAGGTCTATTAGGACACCACCTTCATAATCTAAAATTTTTCATTGGGTTAGTGTCTTCAAAAGACAACCAAGGGCCTTTCAAAACATTATCAGAAGTGTATGAGGTCTGTAGTTCTGTGTTGTGCTTCAAACTGAAGTACATTGAGAAATACAATAAAGTATTCAAATATATGCTGAGAAATACAATATTCAAAAAGGAATACATTTTAAATATACGGGAGTATTTTCTTTTAAAAAAAAACCCGTTTTCAAGCAGTGTAATGTATTCCTTTCTGACTAAAACCTTGTCCCTTTTCTCAGAACAGCTGTCCATACACTCAGTTGATTCTGAATTCTCTGTGATTAGATAAATAGCTAGTTAGAAACTCTTAAAAAATAAAAATAAAAACAATCAGAAGGGATTCCAGAACAGCCAAGGAAAAGCATCATTTGCCTCTGCAAGGATCCTGTGTATCACTGACAGCAAGTAAATTAATTTTTAAAGAGAAGTTAGAAACCATTACCAACCACTTTGAATTCTGGGTTGCAGCTGTACTGCAACCCTGGGTCCCCAGGAGCCATGGAAGGCCACATGGGGAAATGTGCTCTGCTGAGGCTGCTGCACGAGCAAAGGCATTAACTGAGCTGCCTCCTCACACCAACATGTGGGAGATGGGGTCAGGAAATCCCATAGAGGCCACCTGATGTATCTACATGGGTAATTCCAAAGTCTTCTCCATTGTTCCACATTTGTGCTAAGTCAAGCCTTTGAATACGGATGGTGCTCCACGGAGAGGTGGACTGATTTATGTCCTCTCAGCTAAGGGGACACAGTGTAGGAATGGCTGATTGCTGACACTTTAGAGGGAATGGGAATCTGGGCCTCCTCCAGCTCTGTAAAGACAAGTGGAAGCCACATGCAGCCATCCAAAGGGAGCAGGAGCTGAAAGGTAACTTCCCCACCCATGTGGAGGAGCTTAAAGCCTGCTGAGAACTTCCCCCAGCCAAATGTCTGGGCTCCCTGTGCTGCAGTGATCTCCTCAGCCCTCCCCATCTTGGAAACACGAGCAAGTTATTGTTGGCATACAAAGCAGCTGGCAAAGTGTCATCCCATGATTCAGCATATCAAGAAGAAAGATAGAATAATGAATCATTGTGCAAAAGGGTTGTGCAACAGGGACTGAAACAGTCCATATAAAAGCACTGTTGCATTGGAATGGAAATGGCTTTTTCATGGAAGATACCCATCTGCCAAAAAAAACTTTGTATAACTAATGTTTTATGAGCAGAAGATCCAGAGCCAGATAGAGACACCAAGGCCTACTGTGACACACACTCATGAGGGGATACTTTGGTTTGCCAGGATGATTTGCTTACAGTTGTAACATCTGGTACAGAAGGTTTTGAAAAAGATTCACGAATTGGAAAGAGGAGAAAAGATGTCCTGCATCTGATTTAAACTGCACTGTGAATTGGAGATAATCCATTGGAGTCAATGGAGATAACCTGGCACAAAACCATCCTCAACGCAAGGAGAACCAGAGCCAGAGAGTGTCAATGCACAGAGCTTTACTGAGTTTCTCTATCCAGCCCATGGGAAAGCTGGCAATACCTCAGGCTGCTTCTGCTCTTTCCACATACAACTGTCTTTTCACCCCTCTGGCACGGTCCAACAGCCCCATCCCCATTAATCCCTCCCCGAGGGCTCTGCCAGGGTCAGCCACTGGCATCCTAGAGAAGGTCAATGCTGCACCCCATAAGGGGCTGTGCCTTTTGTCTGTTCCTGCCCCTCCGTCTCCCTCGGGGATGGCTCTCCAGCTTGCTAACTGGTTATATCGAGCTGGTCTTCAGCAGAAGACCATCCTCACACCCTTCTTCCCAGCCTTTCCTCCTTGCTGGCAAAAAATCAATGTGATTCCTAGGCAAAAGGCTCCAAAACACTCTTTTACGATTTAAAAAAACCAACCAGCCTTTAAAAACCCAGCTCAGTGGGGTCTTTTTGTTGAAAGAGCTGATACCCTTGGAAAGAAAACGCTTCCTATCACAGCATTTTCTCAGCTTGCCTTAAATGCATGGGCTGCCACTAAGGAATCTGGCAAGCATGTCTAAGTAAAGCAGGTTCACACATCCCATGTGGTCCTTCATTTGAGTGGCACTTCAAAAGGGGCAGCAGTGCTGTCTCTGGGTTAAAATTGGGGGAAAAAAGGGAAAGGTGCTGCCCTTTCTTTGTACCTGTTGCTTGTGAGCTGATATTGCACAACCACCGGGCACAACCCTGAGCTCAAGGCTGCCCACACCAGCATCTCCTTTTGCTGAACAGGGACTGACTCTGGCCAGACTCCCCATGATAAGCCAAGGAGAAAAAGCCCTTTGAATCATCAGCCACATCCCTCTGCATCCTTCAGGCAGCCAGTCCCCATCCTCTGCCTCTTTCCATGGAGAAAATTGGTTTCAACACCTTGTTTAACTTCTGTTTCCCCTGCCTGCGCTCCCTCTCTGCTGCTGCTTCCTTCCTGCTTCCATGCCCAAAGATCTGTTTTGTCACCGTTTTGTAGCTGTTGACTGGCTCAGATGTTATTAATTCTGTTAATAAAGATGGGAGACACAGGCAGCGAGGGAGGGAGGGCACGCTGCTAGAAATAATATAAATAGATCAATCTTTCACCCTACACACTTCAAATTCTGGGAACTTAAAAGCAAGGCAGTAGTTAAGGGCCTCAGCCACTTGTATTGGCAAACCCGTCTTTCATAAGCATGCAATTTAGATTTAATAATATGCTTAATGAATGGTAATTAAAAACAAATTGCAATTAAAACACTATTTAATGAGGTTTAACAGTGATGTGATAGATATGTATCTATCACCAAATTCAACTTCAATAAATATTTTCTTAATAACAAACTGGCATTTAATTAGTATGGGAAAAATGTTGCTGTTAAATCTAAATTAAATTAAAATATACTTAGGGCACTTACCCACTTAATAGTATGTGTTAATGAAAATTATTTAAAAGGCTTTTTCTTTTTTTTTTTCTTTTTTTTTTCTTTTAAGGGGTAATGGCTACAAAAATTAAATAAAGGGAATTTAATTCATTGCAGTATATGAAGGCACGATCCAGCTCTACACACAAACACTTCATTGATTTAAGAGGTTCCTAATGCACCATAACTACTCCATGACACATGGAAATGAACAAACAACCTGGCTACAATTTACAAAGTCATACTCAAAATTCCCACCACACCTTTCCACTAACCTTTCCATGTCATTTGATGATCCATTATCATAAGTATCTGAGCACCTGCCAAAAATTTTTAAATGGAAAAAAAGTGTTTTCTTTCTTCCTGCAGATATAAAGTTTGAATATTTCATAGAACCTTATTTGTTTAGTGGGAGAGGGCAGGAGAAGAAGTTTAGTACTTTGAGCTTAGCATATGTCAACTATTTTGTTTGAAACTGAGGTTTGTGAAATCTTTATTTCTCATAAAAGGTATTTAAGTAGCTTAAACCCTGATCCTATCTGTCTCCTGTGCTCCCAAGACTCCTTATACTGGCTGATACTTTAATTGCTCCAGCACTCATTATGACTTGGACTAAATTCAAACAGAACATTTTATAGGGAAAAGAGCTTTTAGGAGAACACAACTTTTTTCTTTTTCTGGGGGGGGGGGGGGGGGGGGGGGGGGGGGGGGGGGGGGGGGGGGGGGGGGGGGGGGGGGGGGGGGGG
>JAWWEW010000051.1:4351045-4367427 GCA_035583185.1 Anabacerthia variegaticeps | reverse complement strand
AAAAAAATTTTTTTTTTTTTTTCCCCCCCCCCCCCCCCCCCCCGAAAACACAGATCTTTATAACATTTAGTATTTTTGATCAACTGTTTGGAACTGGAAAGCACTATGGGGACACAATACAAAAACTAAACAAGTATTTTATAAATCCTTTTTTACACCACTCTTTACTGACTATTTCAGGACAGAAACTGGGGAAAATCCCAAACCCAAATGTTTTTCTCACATATGTGACCAGATCTCGTTCTGTGTCTTCACAAACCTGCCACATGGGGTCTGGTTCACAAGGAGGACGCAAGAGTAAGGGAGAGTTAAAATATAAATACAAACGGTTCCCTAGGGCAAAAAAAAAAGACTTTTCAATGTTTCACTCTGCAGAAATTTTGTACCTAATGACGTTGCTGTATGGCACCATTTGGTGCATGTACAGGTGTGTTTCTTATTACTGCTGACAGTATGTACCGTACCTATTTGCAGACAGAAACAAGCTCATAAAAAAGTGGCACAACATTAAATGTAATTTTTTTAAAAAAGGGAGGAAAATGGATTGGGACAATATTTGTCGTGAGTTCACTATTGCTTCCTTTTCTTCTTTTTCTAGTGGAAAAGGCTTACAGGAGCTAGATATTAAAAAGACAATTTTAGCCTTTAGCTCTGTTCCTCTTGAAGACAACATCAAGAACAGGAGATGATAATCATAAACCTGGTCTCTCTGGACAGCTTCCCACTTAATCCCACCAGCAGCTGCTTGGCTCAAACCTCTTCTTTTTCCTTACATATCACAAATAGACTAGAATGAGGAGTGCTAGTTTTAAATTTCACTTATTTTCTGTTGGACTTCGAGTGTCAATCTTGGCTTCAAGCAATTGATCCAATGCTGCACAGTATTATTTGAAGAAGCAAAAGAACCAGCCATAGAAAACAGGTAACAGATAAGCAATGTGAGAATGAGTTTCCAAATATAGAATACAATATTATGCCACACATAAACAGAGAGAAATAGTGTACATACCCAGCCAACCCATGATTGATCCTGAAAGCTCGGAAATACCAGTTGCAGAATGTAAAGGATGTTTTCCTGGCATGTTCCAGCTTCAGATATGATGCAGATACCACTTAGCATTAAATAGCGCTCCTCTGATTTCCAGTTCTCAAGCATTTGACAATTCACTGCTAAATGTGACATCCTGCATGAAACAAATGACTTGATTAAGGACTTATTAACATTGAATCAGAACTGACTTCATGACTGATGACAGGTCCTATGGTACATGTCACACTGCATCAGAGCTGAAGGCAAAGATACCATCCTTCCTCCAGGAAATGCATCTCTTTAGGTAGGGAAATACCCACTCCACAGCAGTAGGCACAGAGGGAGCCTGGTTCCAGCAGGCAGGACAGAAATTCTCATCCAGGTTTTCAGCCCAGTGCCTCCAAGTTCACAGCGGTGGCTGTTGCACACCTTGCCACACTCCTGCTTGGATGGAACAAAACCCATTTAACTTGAATAAAATACCTGGGCATCCTACGAAATGAATTGTTCACAGAATCACAGAATAGCTGGGTTTGGAAGGGACCTCTGGAGATCAGTCAGTCCAAGCCCCTGGCCAAGGCAGGGTCACCTAGAGCAGGTTACACAGGAACACATCCAGGTGGGTTCAACTTGTGTTTGGAAGAAGACAATCTTCCTCCACTTTCTCCATTAAACAACTTTCTTAGAAGGCATAAAGACTCTTTATGCCAGGGGTCAGTCCCTTTCAAAGACAGGGACCTTGAAAAAATCATTTATGTTATGAATTACTGGATGATTGTGGAAATGCCTCAGTATTACACCTGGTTTTGAGGGCCAACTGTCCTGTTACAACACAACCCACAGCTTAGTGTCACCTGTCTACAGCACATCCAGCCATCTCATGAGAGCCCCCAGTCCCACCCAGACTGCCCTCTGAAAATCCCAAGGGGAATCCAGGAGGTTTTGGCTGTCCGTGCAAGCTGCAGTGACTATGGGGGCTCAGCTGAAACTGGAAGTCAATCAGATTTGTCTTCCTAATCACTTCAAGGCTTTCAAAAATTTCACT
Source organism: Anabacerthia variegaticeps (assembly GCA_035583185.1). Classification (NCBI taxonomy): domain Eukaryota; kingdom Metazoa; phylum Chordata; class Aves; order Passeriformes; family Furnariidae; genus Anabacerthia; species Anabacerthia variegaticeps. The sequence goes on along the minus strand of JAWWEW010000051.1, from coordinate 4,365,352 downwards.
TGGGACACAAGAAGAGAAAAAAGAGATGGAAAGCACAGGATCAGAAGCCCTGAAGACTAACTTGTTTAGGGTTGGCAGGACTGCACCAAGCATGCATTGTCAGCCAGGAGAGCTGATGCTCTTCCCAAGGGGAGAGCCAGCTACCACTACTGATGCCACCAAAGATCTAAAGGGTCAGGAACTCTCTCTCCTCCCTCAAGTATTTTGCACCAAAACTGGCAGTGAGATGCTGATAAAGATGGTGCTTTAACACCCTCAGCTTGTGGCTAACAGTCTGGCATCTCTGGTGATGCTCAGCTCAGGCTGAGACAAACAGGAGGCCCACGCCAAGATGCTTTGCAGTCAGTGGCCTGTTGCCAGAGTGTCATTTTTCACAGAAGGGACACAATACCAAGCAATCTGGCTGAGAATGAATAAAAATGTCATCTGTGTTCGCTCCACTTCACGGGCTCGTGCAGTATTGTTCTCCTCATGTGCAATAAAATTCCAATTGATCCAAGAGACAGATCAAAAGATGCTTCTCAGGGACCTATTGGTCAGTCTTCCAACCTCGACAAGGAACTCACATCAAACCATTACATTTTATAGCAGTGATTAAAAAGGGTTCATTCTTTTCATGAGCTGGGGATGGTTTATTTTTTGCCTACTGGAAATTTGTCGCTTCTTTCACCCAGCAAAAAAGCACAAGACTGAGACAATGAGACAGCACAGAAAAGAAATACGCTTAGCAGAAATAGCGAACCATCAGATTTGCACATTGCTGGAGATACAAAAGGAGAAATGATTGAGAAAAGGCTGCAAAGCCAAAAAAGCACTGACAAGATTTATCTGCCATCTGCGAAAAAGAAAGGAGCAAACAGAAATAAACACACGCGTGAGAGGGCAAGAGGAATGAACAACGGTTTATTATCGTGGGGGACCTTTCAGTGACTGAACTTGAAAGACTTTTCTGAAACAGAGGCATGTTTTTTGAAAAAGTTTTATGTAATTTCTGTCCTCAATGGCTGTATGTGCACAGTGAGACAGCCTCCACTTGGGCCCTATCCCAGTAAAAGCACACAAGAGGTGCCCAACGAGCATCAGGATTGTGGGGAGCTTTTAAGTGTTTCCATAGAGAGGGGTCTCCATGTTTAACTGGCCCTTTGCGCATCATCTGCACTTGCTGTAAGGACATACATTTGGGATAGTCAGTTGTGCAAGGTAAAGAGGATTCCCCCCTCTGGTTAGACTGGATTCAAGGACTTATTGAGAGTTGCTCAGCCTCCTCATCTCCTAAAGACAGCAGTGGATGTTGGAGGTATTGAGTAACAAGCAGAAAATCCCCGACAAATGGGCTGTACCAGCTGGTACTAATGGGAAACAGTGGCAGAGCTGGGAAAAGGGTAAAGCTCCCTTTGCCATCTCAGTGCATTCCTGCCAACAGCTCCTGATACGATCTCATTTTAAACACAACCCTCAAGACTAGATTTTCATGCTTGGAGAGAGATGAGGAACAGCTGACAAGTCTCTGTGAACCACCATAATGAAGAAACTGTAAAACAGCAAACAGAAGCTGGTAACAGAGGAGAACATGCACTCCTCACCTACTCTCATACAGGGAACAAGGCACTGAATATTGAATATTAGGAGCTTTTTTTCTCATTTCTCATGAGAGGGTCCTGCTTCCTCACTATGAGTCAAACACGCTCTGACAGAACATTCCTTGTGCAATAAATGAATATGTGTCTTGAAAAAAAAAAAATAATAATCAGAGAATCCCATAGGAGACCTCTGTATTTTGAATTCTGAAGAATGACCCAAAGAATAAGGACAAACAGCACTGGAACAAGCCATGCTTCTCTTCTCCCATCCCCCTAGCCAGGATTTACTCTCCATAAGCCATCCCTGAACACGACTTTGTAACTCCTGACTTAAAAAAATCATCAGTAGAGATTACCACAGCCACTAACATTCTCATCTTAATCCATGTGAATGGGGCTGCAGGGAAGGCATCCCAGCCATAAGTGTATTCCATCCAGCTTGCTCCGTGACCTGAGGATTCACCTGGCTCCTGCTTGGGAGAGGAAGCGCAGGGCAGGACTGAGAGCACAACAGCAGAGCTGGATTCAGCACCCGAGGTGCACTGCACAACCCATCCATGTGATACATCACTTAAACAGGGGCTGCAGAAAGAAGTTGCCATGAAGTTTCCATTCCAAAGCACTAAAATCTTACATTTGCTTATTAAATTTCAGCTGGGGCCCCAGGCAATTGAACAGAACACCGGTCTAGCTACTGCGTTTTGCTTTGCTTACTGCTACTGACACACAGCCATAACTCACAGGAAGGAATTACAAAGCCTAGGACTCCAATCTTGGCTAACCATCCCTTCCACCTCTGGCTGTCAAGGTAAAACTGACAGCACGTTTCAGGGTTGGGTTTGGGGCTTTTCTTTTTCTTCTTTCTTTCCGTTTAAAAGCATTACGGGAGCATGGAACAAAGGAAGAATAGCATATCTTCTGTTTAAGGGCCCCTGATTCAAAGACCAGTTGAGACAATGGCAGGATTTCTATGTATTTTGTAGGGATTTAAGAATAACCCAGTGAGTCCAACTGGAAAGCTGGTGCTCTCGGGGGTCTGCTGGGAATCTCTGCTCCCTGGTGCTCTCACATGGCTGCAAACACAGATGGGTGGCAGGGCAGAGCCCTGAGGAATCCCCTGGCAGCCTGAGGGTCAGACCCACAGGACCTCAAGGAGCGGGTGCTGAGTTTGGGCTCTGCTGCCAGGTGAGTGCTGCAAAGTGGAGTCTGAGATGACAAAACCTGTTGCAGCTGCAGTTCCTACTCTCTGACAATCATTTTAGATGGTACAGATTTTAAAGCCCTCAGCCTTTCTCATGTGGTGTTTCTATAATGCTCAGTGCAGTAAAGAAGGATGGATTTTGAAAAAAAAAAAGTTCAATAAAAATCAGGTTCTCCATAAGCTTTAAGTTTAAGTTTAAGGGGCTCAAGAAATTGCCAGCACTGAGTACTCAAAACCAGTCAGGTCTCGAAAAGGCTTGAAACTGGCTTGAAACATCCTGAAAAATTAATAAGTCTAGGAGATTTTTTATGTTCTTTTTGATTTCGGAGCCCAGAACAAAGTAACCGTATTGTGTTTTAAGCTCTCTACACCACATGGTGAAGGCTAGAAATGCGTGGGTTTGCACCTCTCTAAAGAAGAAAGGTGCTGAGCATTATTTTTTTGCATAATAAAAGCAAGAGTTCAAAGAAATAGCAAAATTACAAGAGCTCAGGCTTTAGGAGAACCCCCCAGCATTACTGGAAAGATTCACAATAGCATTGCCAGGCTTGGTACCTCCATGCTCTTCCTCCAAGACCAGTAATCTCCACTCAGAGCTCCTTCCTTCAGGTAGCACTACAGAAAAAGGGTTAAACAGTGGCAACAAGTTCAACAACCCCATAAAATATCTAGCAAATAGGCAGGATAGTAACACCACTCAGATGGTGTTGCAGCCCCCTAAATTATGCTGGGTAATTCATATATTAGCCATTCTTCAGCCTTGGCTAATCCAAAAGGTTTATTCCGGCTGGTCAAATCCAAAAATAGCACATCTCAAACATACAACAGGAGCAGCACTTCCTAAAACCCAGAAGGAACAGGGCAAAGAGCTGAAGCCTGTGCTTAGCTCTGATCAACAGGGATGCACACATGCTTAACAAGTTAAGCATGGGGTTAAATATTGTCCTGGCCCGAGACCAGATGAGCTCTGTAGTAAGTTTATTGTTATCATCTCTACGATCATCATTACTGCTGAACAGAGAACAGTCCATGTTAAAGCTGGCTGGCCTTTTGCAAAATAATCTCTTTTCAAGCAATTTATCCAGAATATAGTGGCATTTACACTTTTCAAGTTAAGAATTGAAAAGAGCAAGATCAGTGACTGTCTGATTTGTTATGACAAAGTTAAGCAGGTCTAACAGCTACTCTGGTTTTGATAATCTACAGTACCTTAAAAACACCAAAGGATGGAGCAGAATGTGCAACAAGTAAACGCTAGCAGGAGTATTTGGATGCACAGAGCACAATAATGAGGAGAGCTTAGGCATTCCTATCTTGTTTGTTTTTAAACACAATGTTCCTGCTGTAAAGAGATGGTTAAGAGCAGATGTTGACATTCAAAACTCTTTTTCTTATTTAAAATACTAATAGTGGGTAACATTATAACAGACGAGGGGATAGTGCTCCTCTAGAGAGATTTATTCTTTACTTTTTTTAAACCGACAGGCATTTCAGATGTTCAGGAACTGTGACTGCAACACATCTGTATTTTTATTTAATTACCTTTTTCCTAAACGAGATTACAGCATGGCATGTGGTGTCTTTCAAACCAGACACCTGTAGTCAGAATTAGAAGCTTCACAACTACCTCCCCTTAAGTTCCCAAGGGCTGGGGAGGTGGTGGGGAATTGTTTGACTCAGACACAGGGAAAGCTGGCAACCTCATCAGCAGCATTATCAAGGCCTCTGCAGATCTGAATAGCTTTCCTGTCTGCATATTTTTATATGTATGTATATATATTTATTTATTCATTTTATTTTAAGGCTAGTTCCAAGAGGAAAAAGGTAATAGAACAGTGAGAATTTCCTTTGAAACTATAAAAAAAAAAAAAAAAAAAAAAAAAAGCCCATTAAAATAAAATAAACCCAGACAAAGCCTTACGTGAAACTGAAATAAGGCTGAGATGCCCCAGGTGCAACATGGGTCAACTATCCTTCCTCTGGCTCAGTGCTGGAATCATGCCCAGCTTTTGTAAAAGGTCCCAAAGCCACGGGAGAAGGCTCAAGATGTTGCCTGGCCTTGGGCTACGCACTTGGCTGCTGCAGAGGCAGCGACCTTTGTTCCCAACACAGGGCTGCATTATGATTTTCTTGGTTTTCACCAGAGTTCTTCCTTCTCACAGGAAAAAGAACTGCTCGGCAGTTGGGGTTTGCAGCCTGACATTTTGGCACTGGGGTTTCTTTCACAGGCAAAACTCTTGTTTAGAAAATGGATTGAAGGCTGTTGTTCATGCTGGTGTCCCAGGGCTGGCAGCTCCAGGAGATGCTGGGCTGGAACAGAGCTGCACAGTGTGCTGCAAAGCCCTACCGGTCCACGTTGCTTAAGGAAGAGCAGATCTATGGGAAAAGCCTTGTTTTAGGCATGTTGAGTGTTAGTGACAGCTGGTCATCTGCAAGGGGACATTGTGGGGGGACAAGAACACCACTGAAATGGGAGACACAGGGTGTAAACAGATGGTCTCTGTAGCATCAGCATGGGGGCAAAAACTGAATTTGGGTTTGCAGAGATTACCAAGAGACGGGTTCCCAAAGGATCTTTAGGGAGCGCCTGCTCTGAACTCTGCTCTCCTTACACACAGCTCAACTTCTCCCTCCTGGGAGGGCTTGTCTTTACTGCTCATAAAAATACTTCCAAGAAAGTAGCTGTGTTCTCCCCAACCTCCGTGCCCTCCTTTTTCAGCTGAAATTAAGAAATGGAAAACAGGACAACTTTTCCAGCAAACACGATTTTACAGCACAAACCTCATCACTTACCCTTCTTCACTTATTATAATAAAAGTATTTTTGTTTGTTTAAATGGGAAAACAAACAGAGGAATCCATTCTGCAACACATGCCCTTATTCCTCACCCACAGAAACACTCCTAAAATACAAGCTTTACAGCCTGTGGCTTGAGAATTCCCTTTCATGTCAGTACCCACACTGAGGCCTTGGCAGGGCAAAGTGCCTGAACCAGCACCCGCTCTCTGCTGTCACCCCAAACCTCCTCCTCCTCCTTCCCTCTTTCTGAATACCTCCTCGCCCTCCAAAAGTCACCCATGGAGAAACAAACCGAAGTTCAGCTTTGGCTTCATAGAAGTTAAAAAGCAGAGTATTTGCATCATCCTTCACCTGCCATCAATCAGCTTTTTTGGAGGGCTGCTGGAGTACCACTGACGCACAAGAAGCGATTCTGAGGTTGGTCCTGGGGGCAGATATTGCAGGTGCCAAAACAGACATGGGATCATACATCTGATTCCCAAGGACCTGCTGCACGGTGCTCCTAACGCTGGCAATGTTTTGGCAACAGGCACTGTGTCCAGTTCCACTTCAAAGCCACCCCTGTGCTTTCAGAATCACGGTTAAGTGCTCTCTCTAATTACTACGTGTTTCCAGTATGTTTTTAGTCATCATCATTAAGGGATTGAACATAACCCATTGAGATACAGAAGTGTAAACATGAGCAATAATTATTCCAACCTCTTCCCTGGTTTCAGGTAATAATCACACTATATATTTAAAAGCTGCTTCTCGGTTCATGATGGTCTGTTTTAGGATTGTTTTATCCTGAGCATTTCTGGTTAAGGCCAACTTAAGGTTAAGTTCTGTAGGAGAGGGGGAAGCATGTTTTAAAATTATTTTAAAGCCTTTTAGTTATTTAAAGTCAATGCCTGTGACCTGTTAAGAATCAGCAAAGATGAAGACATCTGCCTTATGCTATTTCAGAGTAAACAGATCTGCTGCAGAACTAGAAGACAACTCAGAGTAGGAATTTCAGTTTAATTTATGGTAGACACGCCACTGGAATTTCTCAGCGTAGAAATGGTGATGTTAGTTTTAATCAAGCTAACACGGTGCTAGAAGCACTCCAAACACAGCAGCCCAGCACTCACAGATGTGCTAATATTTGCTCTAGTTTTCAAAAAACAAGTGGGAAAGGAAGGGGAGAGCTTGTCATTAAGGCAGGACTTTGGGAGGGCCTCTGAGGCCATCGGTCAGTGCCACACTCACCAAGCCTCCCAGGCAATACACAGTGCCCTTCATTGTACTCCCCAAACCCGTCTCCTGCAAGCAAAGCACAGGGGGCACAGGTTTTCCCATGTCATTTTGTAGTTCCTGGACACTTTTTTGGCCACTCAGCTGACACAGCCAGGCTAAGCAAAGATTAAGAATCTATGCCCAGGGCTCACCTCCAGCTCACCTGCTTGCCTGCCCTCATAGCCCTGTGCAGCCACCCCAGTATCCACATGTTCTTGTTCTGGGACTGTCCCAAACGTAACCATTCCAAATCTGACTCATCTGTCCCATAACAGAGATCTACAGCCTCCCAAATCCTTAAAAGAGGCTAGAGGGCTTAAACACACACACAAAAAAGACTACCCAAGTGCTTCCTGATGGACAATAAATGTCTGTACACATCACTTACTGCACTGTAGGAATGCATTTGAGCCACTTTGGCTGATTTTCCTTTAAAAGTTACCTAAAAGACCTTACATTTGCCATGAGTGCAAGTGTGAACATCTGACTCTCTGCATCTAACCCTAAGCTATGATCCTTCCTGAGCAAAACGGTTTGAATTGTTTTCATCAGGAGGTATATTTTGTTTGGGGTTTTGTTGTTTGACTACTATCTTGTTTGTGTTTTAAAAAATACTTTTCCTTCTTTTCCACTCCACTGAAATACCAGACATGGAAAATTAGTGTTGACATGGCTTTTAAAACCTCGTGACTTTTTTTTTTTTTAAGTTATTTTTCTTGGTAAAATATGAAAGAACTATCTGGCCACTGGAAACTTTGAAATAAATATAATATTTGCAAAATCCCTTCTGAAAACTTTTTGATGACCTTCCACCAGACCTGTTCCAGTTTATCCTTGGCTCTGATGTGGAGCTCTGGGGTGACCTCATGACACAATTTTCTGTGCCACCATTCCCTATTTGTCGAGATAATAGGAATTCTAGTCTTCAAATAAGTGATTCTTCATCACAAAAGTGACAGTCCATCAGATTGAAGGCTACTGCAGAAATATATCAGCTTTGAATAATTACAGCATTTGTGGGAAACATTTCTCTGGTTCAAGATGGAGATTTCAGTGAAAAAGAAAAAAAAACCACTCGATCATCTTAATCATAATAGTGATAATAAAAACCTCAAAACAGGCTGTTTCAAACTATAGCAAGGCTTTGTTTTTTCACAAGCTCTCTGGCAAAAAATAACAGGCTGAGCTTTACTCAGGGCCACAAAGGTGGATTTTCATTGCAAGTGCACTCACACCACCCACCAGCCGTGCCCAAACATCCAAAATGTAAATGAAAATCATTAGGCATGTACTGCAAACAGGCTGACACCCACTCTCGTGGGTGCAGTCCAAGGCATGTCCCAAACTGCTGCACGAAGCTGGCAGAGGCACAGAGAGCTCCGTCAACCCCACTGCCCATCGGCCATCTGTGCCCACAGGTGGGGATGGGAAGAAAGGAAGGCTCCACCCTGTTCCCAGAGGATGGGTTCAACCTCTTCCCCCAAGTGAAAAGAGCTCAGCCAGGCTCACAGTCCTCAATTCATAAGTGTTCATCTATGAAATCGGATTCCCACCCCTCTCCACTAAGAATCTGCTATTTCAACGAAGCACAAGATGTCAGGATTTTTGCCAACATGAGCACAGCTGTCAAAATCTCATCCTTGGAAAGGCTCCCAGATAGACACATGTTTTACCCCAGCCAAAATGGTCAAACTTTGCAGAGAAACATTCAGAGAGGAAAAAGGTTCCATATTGTCACTGCGATAGCTTGGGATTGCTCACAGCCAGACAACTGGGATGCAGTGTTTTAATAGCTGAGCCATTAAAAGCAACAGGCATCTTGCTATTGACAGCAATAAGAACAGAGTCAGTGCCTTTGGCACAAGATTATCAAAAGCAGCATTGCAGGAAAGGAAATAAGCTTGTTTGAATTTGGGAGACAACAAATAAAGGGGAAAATATGCTTGCAATTTTCTATTTCTAGAGTATGTTTTTCTAAACAACTTCAGCACTTCTGCTTGGTATTTCCAATGGAAGTCTGAGGAGTTTTGGGTTTATATTGTCCTTGGCTTCATGTCTTTCCAAGCCTACCTGGAAATCCAAGCCTAAGAGACTTTGCTGGATTTACCATGGGGGCAAGAGGAGGGTACAGGATGCTTCCCCTCTGGGTTATCCCAGGGACTAGAGACAACCACAGCTCTGCCACGAGCATCCTGCATGGAGGGCAGGGAGCAGGAAGCACTGAGGCTGTGGCCCTGCTGACAGGACACACTCTCAGGTTTAGGAAGATCCCTAGCCTGCACTTCCATTGCTTCCCATGGTAGAACAGAGTGAGAACCAGCCAAGATTCCCAACCCACTGAGCAGGGAAACATCAAGCTATTTCTCCTGATCTGAGATGTGAAGAGGACAAATGATTTTGCTCAGGTCTCATGTGGGGGAAGTGGTAAAGCCAGCAGAGGGCCAGCAGTGCCTCAATCTTTCTTGCAAACAGGACCTGCACATGCTGCCTTTCTCAGCAGGGCCCATCTGTGTGTGAGCAGCAGGCAGGCAAGGGGTGAGCTCCTCCAGCTGAGGGGTGGGGAGGAGAGGTGGCATCAAGAACAGCAACCATTATCCTCTTTACTGGAAAACGTGTATCTGAACGGCCAAATTTACTAGCTGTTCCAGATCTTTATGAGATTTATGAGACTTAAGGAAAAAATTTACTAGAAAGACATAAAACTTCAGTGGTTTGAAATGGAAATGTTTGCAAGGGACTCGGGATCAGCTGGTTTCAATTGCAGCCCTGTCTGAAGCAGGGAGGGCTTCACTTCAGGGCTAAGGACCTCAAAAATCTCCTGACCTGACCCTCCCAAGACAGCTAGAGATTAAACCTGACTAGAGAGCCAATGCTCCATCACTGGGAGGAGCTGTGGTAGCCCAGATAAAGGAAAGGCACAGATAATGGAGATGATGCTGAACACATGGCAGAGACACTCAAGTCTACTTGTGCAAACTAGCCCAGTCCTTTGGGACTAATCCTGAGCTCCAGTTAGTGGTACCTGGTGAATCTAAACTGCTTCCTGCTCCTGCACCACCCACCAAAGTGCCCCTGGCTCTGAGGGGCTTATTAAATGGCACAGAAAGCTAAATCTGAGCTGCACTTACACCCTGCTGGGAGCAATCCAACCTGACCTCCTGGCATGCAGAGCTCCAAGGAGCATGGGGCAGGGACACCTGCATGGCTTGGATTTTAGCCCCACTACAGAGGACTGGTTCCCAGCAGCGGCATGTGAACATCTCTGCACCCTGCTCCTTGTTTCCCTCTGTGCACAGGCAAACCCCTCCTGGTTCTGACAAGGCACATTGCCCCACACTCAGCCTCTGCCTTCACAGAGCTGATCCCAAACTCTAAGCTCTGTGAAGAAAGCCTATCTCTGCGCTGAACGTGACCCAGTGCAAAACAGAAACTGAATTCCCCTCCAAGCATAACAGACAGAACAACAAAACACTTGGAAAAATGTTGGGTTTACCATATCAGAAGCCCGAAACCACATTACACACAACCCTTAATGAGGGTAATAAGCTTTAACTTAGCAGCTCTGAACTGAGCTCATCATCCACTTAGAGCAATATTCCCTCCAGTGCCTTGTAGGGCACGTGGGATGGGTTGGCCAACATTTCACACCTTTGCGTTTGCCAGCATTTGTTCCTGGCTCTGAAACAAACACAAAACACGCTGAAGATTTCCAAAGGGTATCCAAGGGAGGTGGGGAGTGGACGGGGATGCTGCTGATGAGCTCATTGCGGTGCTCGCCCCCCTCCTCACCTTACAGGATGCTTAATTACAACGGCCTCCCATGGGATTCACACCTTGCAGCTCCCAACTGCTCTGCTCAGCTCCATTCAGAGAGAGCTGAGAGGTGCACGGGGTTCCGTCTGCCTCTCTCCTCCCCCTGAATTACCAGAGAGTATTTCCCTTCCTTTTTCCTCTTGTTTTCTCTCACACCCGACAGAGCAGGTGTACATCTGCCTGGCTCACCTGGCTGGCAGGTACTCACTGAAAAAGCCAGGCAGTTCCCAGTTCATAATCCTCTTCACTGGGACTGCCTTTAATCCTGTGTAATTGAACACACCAAATGCTGCATTCTAATGCATAGAAAAGCTCTTTTCTGCAAAGCCCTAGAGGCCCAAGGAGAGAACTGCTGTCCGCAGAGGATTTCCCCCAGCAGATCAGCTCACCTGCCCCAGCACCAGCTCGTGCTCGGCAGTACCACATCACAAAATGCACTCACCCATACTCAGTGTTGCCATCAGAGGAGACAGTTTTACATAAATCTGCTCGGGCATCGTTTATATCATAAAAATGTGATTTTTGGTTCACTTTCCCTTGGTTACAAATTACATACAGTGTTTACTTGCCTCCTGATGTTTAGAAATCTTCTAGATCTGTTTAAGACATCTAACTTCACAGCTTGTCCTGATAGCATCTTGCAGGAGGGAAGTCCACAAATTCACCTTGCTCTGTGTAAAGACAAATTCACCTTTCCAAATTAACATCAGTTTTATCTTTCCACAATCTCTTACCAGACAAGCATGGTTATGAGCCTTTTCTGGCCCTGAAACCTGTTTACTCAGGTAGTTTCACTGAGCAATTAGGTTTTGAAACACAGAAACAAACTTCTCAGTCTACTTATAGCAGTTGTTAGGAGCATCTCACAGGTTGAGCCAGTGCTTTAATCAAGATTTCTATAGAACTGGCCAACCATGCTGCCTCAGGAACACACTGCCTCAAAATCTGTAAGTTTTGACAAAGAAATGCAGATCTGTGCCTAGCTTGGAATACACTGAACTATGTTTTCCCCATGAGCAGCATCAATGTGAGCTGTTGTCTGGAAGGGAATACAGTTCTGGCTCTTACCTCCAGCTCAGTCCATGACCTGAAGCATATGAGCTTCACTCCCCAGAGATGCAGTTCAGTGCACATCAGGCTGGAGCTGTGGTCCTGCTCTGGTTTCCCCAAGAAAGTCAGTGACTAAGGGTGCTTGCCAAGCCTCGATCCATTAGGATTCTCTTCCCCCGGGACTCCCATTCCCTTCTCCCTGTCTGTGATTTCAAAAGGAAAGTTCACTGTTACTGACTCAGTATCACGATTAGTGAAGTCATTTGCAATGCACTGGACTGTGAACTGCTTCTCACTGCAAGCCCCAAACCAAGCAAGGAGCATTGTCCTATGTCCTTCCCCAGTAACACAGAAACATCCTTTGAGGTTTTCTTTCCCCTCCACATTTCAGTATCTTCACATTTCTCAGATAAACGCTTTACATGACCACATTTCAGCCTGCAGGTTGCTTGCAAACTCTGCACATTGATTACTGACCATGATCCATGACCTGTGCTCCTTGGTTGCCCACCTGAGACACTCAGAGCTGGTTCTGTTCCTGGCTTGCAAGAGCAAGAACATAAACTTGAAGGGAGGGTTTCAGTAGTGCACAGGCAAACATTTTCATTAGTGAAAATTAATTTATCTTCTCTTCTGTGAGTTTCCATAAAAAGAAAACTAATGGTGATATGAATAAATGGGATAAGGAATAAATATGACTATAGAAGGTTTTGTCCTTAATCTCATTAGTATTTTCCAGTGAAAATTTTCATGGGCATTCCTCACAGAATAAAATACTATCCAGCCTAACGAAAGAGTTCAATGTGAATGTCTCTTTTTTACTGAAATATGTTTTTATTTGTACTGTTTCAACATTAAAAAATAGAGAGCATTATAAAGCATTTATGCATATTTCTGTTTAAACTATCATGAATTCCTTTATCTATCAAATACTGCATTCATGAATAGTGATGTATTCAGATATATGAAAGACCTTACTGTTTAGATTTTTAAAAAGTTAATGCACTCTTATAGCCAAATTGAGTCTTTTTAACTGTTCTGTATTTACCTGCGTATTTTTCAGACCATTGACTAAATGCCCATGTCTTAAACAATTAGTTAATGAGCAATGTAATTAGGAAGGAATTGCGATTTTCCAGAAACCTGAGAAACTACAATCACTGAAATAGGAAATCAAATTAAACCAACCAACTTCAAACTCCTTTCTTAGTATTTGGTAATACAGAGGATTGTTAACATTTTCTCCAGTATTATTCTTCCTCCCTTTATCTCCATCTCAAAAGGATTTGCAGCTCGGGTCACTGTAATATATTGCACTCTAACGTGTTTCACCTGAAATTTCCAGTAAGGCACACAGCTCTTTTTGGCTTTCCACACACATCAACTACTAATTCTTTCAGGCCCCTCTTTAAATCTCAGCCTTTAATACCACTGGATATCACGGCACACGTATAGATTTACTACTATAGCTCTCTTTAACCAACCAAAAATAAAGCATGACAACATGGCATTGCCACTTGGGGGAATAGGCTGCTACAAGGAAGATGTACGAGGCCTTGAAATTGATTGTTTGAGGAACACCAGGACATACACAGAGGGGGAAGAAATAAGAGGAGAAGAAAGAGGGGCTGTTTGTAAATGTAGACAGATCCTTCTTCAGACATCATTCAGGGGATATCTGGTTCCACTGGTCAAGTACAGTTTGTCTAATCCAACTTCAAAATCATTGTTCGCCCCTTAAAATACCTTGGTCATATGAGACAAGCTACGAGTCTTTAGGAGGCTGGCAGGGTGAAGAGAGGAAGAGCAGGAGAAAGACAGAAAGTCAACAGATCAATAAAAGCACTTTAGGGTAATGGCTCTACCTCAAGCAGACCAGGTCTGGATTCCAGGCACTGCCAGGAAATGTGTGTTTGCACGAGTGAAATGTTGAACCCATCGTGGCACAAGGTGGGGTTCTGGTTCTGCCCCATCCTGTTGTAGGGCTGTGTTTCCCTTCCTGCTCATCCTTGAGCTCCCACAGTGTCCCATTCATAGGCATGAAGCCCAGAGTCAGGGAGGCTGTGGGTTTGCAGCTTTTTGGAAAGAAAGACAGTTTAAAAAGGCATTAGGACAGAGTCGAGTGAAAAGATGGGACACAGAGGTGTAAGAACATTGGTTCACCTTTCCCACCCTTTTGTTTTCTGTTTTTGTTTTTTACCATGGGTAGTTACATGGAAACAACAAAGTGCCTGAGTCAGGTCAGAGCTGATCTTTAAGTCAGCAGCAATATCTGCATGTGCACACCACCTCCAAGAGTCTTCCCAACTCGGTGGAATTTTATTACAGTAAGGGCCCCACCTACTGCCACAAATTTGCAGTGAATCAAACCACATACTTAAATATCTATTCTTTCATTAAAAGACTTCTACTGAGCAACTCCCAGCCATTCCACTACACTTCCCATCTCTCACTTTCATCCCTACACGTGAGAGATCATCCATCAGCAAGCACATCCATTCACCAAGCACACCCACCATGCACAAGTCAGTGATGCCTAAGGATTTGGTGTATTTTTACGTATTTTTGGTGTGTATTTTATGGATCTTTATAGCTTTAGAAGTAAGG